>PITA01000482.1:159379-272956 GCA_004023965.1 Spilogale gracilis
AATTCTTATAGTTCTGGCTGCCATGCAAATACATGGGTCCAAATACTTTCTAAAGCTAAGTAGAAACAATCTTTAACTTCCCACCATTTTGGAGTTTGCATACTTACCTACCCCTGTGTTTTATCTGGACATATAGACAGAGATTGAGCATTCTAAAATCTCCAAGTGCATAATACCATAGAACCAAGAGGGAGTGTTGAGTGGAGATCAGCTTCCCTCAGTAGTACGAGATTTCTCTATTTTCCATTTATCTTGTCTGTATTCCATCCATGAAGATACTCTGCCTATAGCTTCCCAACAAGCCCTTTATTTTTCCCCCCTTATCTGGAGCTCAGTGAGCCCCACTGGCCTTGCTCTGTTGCTGGTGTTGCCACAGTGAATTATGGCACCTCTGAACTCTTTGCTGAAGAGTAACTCCCATCCTTCCAGATTCATTTGTCTTTCTGCACATCTTTGACTGAAATGACAGAAGTCAGTCTCACATGAACCCAGTGGAGGAAACTAATAAATACTGCTGTTGCAGCCTACAGGATGATACTGATAAAAAAATAAAATTAAAATATTCCTGGCAAAGAGAAATTTTTTTAAAAAAGTTTAGTTAACTCAGTTTAATTTTGCTCTGCCTATCATATTCTCTGCATAAGTAAGGCATCAAGGGAGGGTAGATGCCTCTTCAGGTAGCTCGGAGGCCTGATGGTTTGTTTCTCTCTCTCTTTTTTCTTTTGCTTGTCTGTTTTGTTTCTTAAATTACACAAGTAAGTGAAATTAAATGGTATTTCTCTTTCTCTGACTGACTCCTTCACTTAGCATTGTATTCTATTTCTCCATCCATGTTGTTACTATAAATACAAGATTTCACCTTTTTTATAGCTGAATAATATACCATTACATATACATATTCTTTATTCATTCATCTATTGATTGGATACTTGGACTGCTTCCATAGTTTGCCTAATATAAATAATGCTGCAATAAACATAAGGGTAAATATATGCCTTTGAATTAGTGTTTTTGTATTTTTGGTGCCTTAGTGAAATAGGGTGGCTCTATTTTTAACTTCCTGAGGAACCTCCATACTGTTTTCCAGAACGGCTGCACCCGTTTACATTCCCACTAACAGTGCATGAGGGTTCCTTTTTCTCCACATCCTTGCTAACACTTACTGTTTCTTGTGTTACTGATATTAGCCATTCTGACAGGTATGAGGTGATATGTCATTGTAGTTTTGATTTGCATTTCCCTGATGATGAGTAAAGTTAAGCATCTTTTCATGTGTCTCTTGGCCATGTCGATGTCTTCTTTGGAGAGATGGGTGTTTATGTCTTCTGCCCATTTTTAATTAGATTATTTGGGTTTTGGGTGTCAAATTGTATATGTTCTTTACATACTTTCAATACTAACCCTTTATCAGATATGTCATTTGCAAATATCTTCTCCCATTCAGTAAATTGATTTGTAGTTCTGTTGATTGTTTCTTTAACTGTGCAGAGGTTTATTTTGATGTAGTTCCAATAGTTATATTTGCTTATATTTCCTTTGCCTCCGGAGACATAGCTAGAAAAGTGTTGCTATGGCTGACATCAGAGAAATTACTGCCTCTGCTCTCTTCCAGGATATTTATGGTTTCAGGTCGCACATTTAGGCCTTTAATCAATTTTGTGTCAATGTTGTAAGAAAGTGGTCCAGTCTTATTCTTTTGCCTGTAACTGTTCAGTTATCCTGACACCATTTGTGAAAGAGGTTGTCTTTTTCCCTTTGTCGAAGATTAATTGACCATATAATTGTGGGTTTATTTTTGGGTTTTCTGTTCTCTTGATCTATATGTCTATTTTTGTGCCAATACCATACTGTTTTGATTAGTACAGCTCTGTAATATATGTTACAGTTTCCTCCAGTTTTGTTTTTCTTGTTCAAGATTACTTTGGCTATTTGAGGTCTTGTTTGGTCCCAAACAAATTTTAGGATTGTTTGTTCCAGTACTGCAAAAAAAAAAAAAATATGCTGGTGGTATTTTGATAGGGACTGTATTATTGGGTGACATGGTATTTTAACAATATTTGTTCTTCTAACCCATGAGTATGGATTGTCTTTCCATTTCTTTGTGTCATCTTGAATTTCTTTCATCAGTGTTTTATAGTTTTTAGCGTACAGGTCTTTCAGCTCTTTGGTTATATTTATACGTAAGTATTTTATTGGTCTGGGTGTAATTGTAAATGGGATTGCTTTTTAATTTCACTTTTTGCTGTTTCATTATTAATGTATAGGAATACAAAGATTTAAGTAACCTGATTTTGTATCCTGTGACTAAAGAACTTATTTATCAGTTCTAGTAGTTTTTTGGTGGAGTCTAGGGTTTTCTATATATTTATTATCATGTCATCTACAAATAGTGAAAGTCTTACTTCTTCCCTATCAACTTGGATGACTTTTGTTTCTTTTTCTTGTCTAATTTCCGTAGTTAGATCTTCAGCACTAAGTTGAACAAATGTGGTGAGAGTGGACATCCTTGTCTTGTTCCTGGCCTTAGGGGAAAAGGTCTCAGTTTTTCCCCACTGAGGATATTAGCTGTGGGTTCTTCATATATGGCCTTTATTATGTTGAGATACAGTCCCTCTAAACCTACTTTGTTGAGGGTTTTTATCTTGAATAGATGTACTTTGTCAAATGCTTATACTGAATCTATTGAAATGATCATATGATTTGAATCCTTTCTCTTATTGATATGGCTTGTCACGTTGATTGTTTTCCCATCCCTTATAATATAAAGAATAAATGCCTTAATAAGAGTTCGTGTTCCTGTGAAGTCTGATCTCTGCTAATCTTTCTAGATCTCTCTTGTACCATGCATTCTTACTATCAGCATTCCATCTCTGCCTCCTATGGGTTGTTCCCTTGTACATGCTACATTCCCTCCTAGCTGCAATCTGAGGACACTCTCCCTTTTCCACCAGGTCAAATCACTCTCATATAGACTCTCAAAACCTCAGTACTTAACTATTATAGCATATATCACACTATAGTATTTTATGATTGTGCAAGTCATTCAATGGTCCGTTTGCTCTACCAGACTCTAAAACCCAGGAATTGCCATTTAATCTGAAGCATGGTGGCTAGCTCATGTTACCATGATCAATAATTATTTGTTGGCTGAATAAATGATGTAAAGAGAAGAGGTGGAGAGTATTTTCCAGTGGTATTCAGTTTACAACTTGACCATAGAAGCTCAGGATCTATTGAAAATGAGTTACAGTGAACCTGCAAGGTGTCTGTGGGGTGGGGTGGTGCTAGCTCTGGCCTGCCTTGTGTTTCCTGAGGCAGTAAATAGCATAGCAAACTCAGGCCCATGACTGGAACAGTTTCTCTCCCTGTGTAACTCTTGTTCCTGTCTCCTTTTTGCCAGTTGTCCCTGGAACTCAGTGCTCCCAGGAATGAACGCCTCATAATCTGAATGCTAAAGTCATTATACTTAGTCTTTTTCATGGCCCACTTCTCTCCTTTTTGACCAGTTACTCAGCCTAATGCTCTAGGATTCTCTAAGACAAGCCTGACCCAAACTCTCTTCCAGGGGAGACTGGCTTGTACATTCCAACCCCTCTATGTAGGTGCCTCATATGGAACCCCAGCTTGGTGGCAGGGACCATTATGAGTAGACAGATCACCTAGCTAATGACCATCTGCCAGTCAGTACTCTAAATATTGCCTGTCACCTGGATTTTTTTAAAAAAAAAATTAGTTTTTGATGTAGTGTTCCATGATTCATTGTTTGCATATAGCACCCCGTGCTCCATGCAATATGTGCCCTCTTTAATACCCATCTCCGGGTTAACCCACTCCCCTCTGCCTTCCCCTCTAAAACCCTCCATTTGTTTCTCAGAGTCCATAGTCTCTCATGGTTTGTTTCCTCATCTGATCCCCCCTCTTCATTTTTCCTTTTCTTCTAATGTCCTCCTATATCTTATGGTCCACAAATAAGTGAAACCCCATGAAGATTGACTTTGTCTGCTTGACTTATTTCACTTAGCATAATCTCCTACAGTCCTATCTATGTTGTTGTAAATGTTGGGTATTCATCCTTTCTGATGGCTGAGTAATAGTCCATTTTATATATAGACGACATCTTCTTTATCCATTCGTCTGTTGAAGGGCATCTTGGTGCCTTCCACCAGTTTGGCTATTGTGGACATTGCTGCTATGAACACTGGGGTGCATATGGCCCTTCTTTTCACTACATCTGTATCTTTGGGGTGAACACCCAAGAGTGTAATTGCTGAGTTATAGTAGGCTCTATTTTTAACTTTTTGAAGAACCTCCACACTGTTTTCCAAAGTTGCTGTATCAACTTGCATTCCTACCAACGGTGTGAGAGAGTTCCACTTTCTCTACAACCTCGCCAATATTTGTTGTTCTTTGCCTTGTCAATTTTTGCTATTCTAACTGGTGTACAGTGGTATCTCAATGTGATTTTTATTTGAATTTCCCTGATGGCTAATTACTTGAACATTTTTTCATGGGTCTGTTAGCCATTTGTATGTTTTTTTTGGAGAAGGTTCTGTTCATGTCTTCTGCCATTTTTTGACTTATTTGTTTTTTGGGTGTTGAGTATGAGAAGTTCCTTACTGATCTTGGATATCAGCCCTTTATCTGTAGTGCTATTTGCAAATATCTTCTCCCCATTCCATGGGTTGCCTCTTTGTTTTGTTGGTCATTTCCTTTGCTGCACAGAAGATTTTTATCTTGATGAAGTCCTAAAAGTTTGTTTTTGCTTTTGTTTCTCTTGCCTTTGGAGACATGTCTTAAAAGAAGTTTCTATGGCCAACATCAAAGAGGTTACTGTCTATGTTCTCCTTTAAGATTTTGATGGATTCCTGTTTCATATGAGGTCTTTCATCCATTTAAGGTTTATCTTTGTGTATGGTATAAGAGAGTGGTCGACTTTCATTCTTCTATACATAGCTGTCCAATTTTACCAGCACCATTTATTGAAAAGACTGTCTTTTTTCCATGGGATATATTTTCCTGCTTCGTCAAAGATTATTTGAACATAGAGTTGAGGGTCCATATCTAGGCTATCTATTTTGTTCTATTGGTCTATGAGTCACCTGGATTCTCTACCACCAATCCCTCTCTATCTGCTCAGTTCTTCAGCAGTGGTTTACGGGATGATGTCTGAGACTGCAATATCTCCCAGGACCCTCAGCCTTGGGCAACACTCCTGAGCCTCAGAGCTGCCAACACTCTGCCTTGAGAACTCTGCTGCTAGAGTCAGCCGTATAGCCAGATTCCCCAGATTCCCGTGACCTCCATGGTGAGAAGACCTTGAATCAGTTCACTGTCATCTTTTACCCATCATGCAAGTCACAAGATACCATTAGAATGAGATCCAAAGAACTCAGGATCAGCAGCCAGGAGATAGCTTTAGTTTTAGCTTTTTCAGTATTGAACTACATGATCTTAGACAGGCCCCTTTACCTCTGTTAATTTCAGCTTCTTCATGAAGGAAGGAAGGAAGGAAATGATATACAAACCAGAAAGAAGGAACACAGAAGCTTTTTCTTAGATCCAGGTTTCCCAAATAGTTGCAGCAATAAAAATGTTTGATGGCCAAATAAGTTCAAAGAACCTGTAGATTAAACAAATTTTAACAGTTTTTCTTACAGAAAGACTCTTCAGAGCCTTTAATGTGCTAATATGCATTGTGACTCTCCATAAAAGATGGATAGAATTAATAGTTTGCCATACTTACTTAAATACTCGTGGAAATCAGTTTGGACAATACCAGATTAGATTGTTTCTGGTTCTAAAAGTCTAGCCTTTTAGTCTAGAATTTTGGCTTTCTTATCCATATTTTGAAGTGTGACACCTAATTGTGCCATGCTCTGAGTCTCTGAAGGAAGAATAAAGTTGCTGTGGAAAGGATGTATCATTGAATGAAGGCATTGCATTAGTTCAGGTGAGGACTTCTGGGTAGACCATATGGTTCTCCGAAAAAGAAAAGCTACTTTCCCTCCAGTGCCTTCCCCACAGAGGCACATTCCCTCATCATCTGAATGTATCATGGAAGTTCATTAACCTAAGACCAAGCTCTCATTTCAAAAGGTGAGAGTCCCGAGGACTTAGTGGTCCAGGTCAGGATCCACTTTGGAGGGTGGCAACTGCTAGAGTTTGCAGACCCAATGGTAGCTTGTTAGCAGGTCTTCTCCAAGCCTGAGAGTGTTGGGCTCATGTGTCTAGAAGATATGAGCTCTAAAATTCCAAAGCAGAGTAATAAATCCTACACAGTTTATAGACCAGAGCCTTTCAAGGTCTGCCCCTTGGCCAAGACAGGAGCACTTTGCCTGCTGTCTAGAGCTCATGACCTCTGACCTGAACTTTTTAGTTTGCTGAGTTTCCACTAACACTGGGCTTCTCAAGTTTTTTTGTCTCTGACTTCAGGTGGATTCATGACTTCTGTTGTCCTATATAGCAATTCAAAACTCCCAATTGTCCACTTCATTTTTTGACTGAGTTTTCTGATTTGTTTTCCTCTTGTTAAAAACTCGCTCACTTAGCAATCCGTAAACCTCTCATCCATTCACTGCTGAGGGCACTCCTTTGACCCATAGGTTTTTCCTAGCCCTTTCCCACATTTTCCAATTTTCAAAATTAGACCATACTCCATCTGGTATAGCTCTAGAATCTGACAATTTTTTATTCCTAAGTAAAAAGAGGGAGAGAGACGGCAACACATATTAATAGACCATGACAAACACAGGCTACTTCTTTATAACCCTTGGTATTTGTCTTTATTTTTAGAATGTCCTCCTGCCTCTTTTACTATCACTCTCTATTTGTTTTTGACAAGGATCATAGAATAGGGGAGACAGGAAAGAGGCAGGAGAGAGTATAAAGAAAGTTCATTAAAAAATATAGAAGACAAAGAAGAAAAGAAAAAAAAAGATAAACTGCTACCATCACTGAACCCCAGCTGATAGGAGCCTGGTGAGGCTCTTGTTTTTTGGTTAGTATCATGTATCACATGTTGTGACTTTGGTTCTCATTCCTTTGTGCTGGTCTACTGAATCCTGGTTGGATGCACAGTGGCTTCTTGAACTGACAAGCAACACAGAATTTCTGGTGTGGTTGGAACATTAGGAAAAGGGAGCAGTGTTTCTTACCACTGAGGTGTTATAATGTTTTTTGTTTCCTTCTCTTTTGCTCTCAATAACAAACATGACTAAAGCTATTTGGATGATTTGGGGAAACCAAAGGAAGGCTAAGAATAGAAAAGGGACTTTGTTGCTTCCCTGAAAGATTTTTCCTAAGTATTGATCACCTGGCTTTTGGTACTTCAACAAGAAACCAGCAACTATTTCATAGTGTCTTCTATAAACTATGCTAGAAATTATTGTAAATGAAATGTCCTAGTAGAGTTTATGATCTAGTTGTGGTTATAAAACATTAGAGAATAATGCTAGGTGGTATAAATTGCAATTTGTCCTCTTTTATAGAATCATGTCAGAATACAAAGTCAAGGGATTAGATAAATTTTTCCTCCTTCATTACCTCTCCTTCCAGCATATATCTCAAACTACCTTCCATCACATGTAGGCAGCCACCACCAACACACATATATTTGCCACCCAGTGAGGTGAATATCACTCAACTCAAGCCAGCTCCTTTGTGATGCCTTTGTACTTCCATCCCTTGGTACTCCTTGCTCTATCCAGTCTAGAGGATTTCACCATAATGCCCATGACTCTTTGTTACACATATTTATCTCTAAGTTTATGGTCTTCCAGTAGATTGTTAGGTCCTAGAAGGCAGAGGTCTTTCTTTTTTACTTGAATCCTGGAACTGACCTAACTAGATGTGTAACCTTAGGCAAATAACTTACTCTTTCTGAATCCTAGATTTCATAAACGTATAACAGTGGGAATTGATACTGTACTTATTGCTTTAGACTGTTGTTAAGGCTTAAATAAGACAATAAAACTAATGCATATAGCCCAGCACCTGGCATATAGTAAGTGCTCAAGAAAGGCTAGTGGAAGCATGAAAGAGAATATCTGTTTTCTCAATGCCAGTCCATCCAGGGATCATACATTAAAGATTCACAGTCATGGCCAATAAATAACTGAAGTAAGAATGACTGAAGCAAGAGCTTTATACAAGGGAGACTTCCTGGTGATGCATAATTTCTAAATGAATTATTCTTAAGCTGAAGAGAAATAGCGATCTATAATTTCCTTTCAATTAAAGTAAATCTTCATACCTTTTTCTGATTCATTCTAGAAAAAGAAGTGCAAATTTTGCTTAAAAGGGGAAGTCAGGTTTGGGATCACAACCTTACTGAATAGTTCAGGAGAGATTACTGAACAGGCAAAGAAAAGCACCTATGTTGGTTAATCTGAAATTTTAGGCAATGCTCCACTAGACAGAGGTTCAAAGATGGTCTGGCCTTGCTCTTAGCCAATCTCGCCTGAATAGTGCCTTATTCCAGCCCCCTGGGCTATACATGGTAGTCACAGAAAACCCCTGGATCTTATTACTTGCTATCTTTCTGACAGAATATCTGTACCACATGAGAGGAAGTGAATTGGGGTCTGGTCTCCATGGTATACAAATAATAAATGAGCAATAAACTTCTGGCCCATACCCAATCAATTTTGAGTGAATAGGAAATTAGAGAGTAGAGTATGAAGGTGAGATCAGTGAGAAGGAAAAATGGAAAAACAGGTGGAATGTATTGATGACTACCTTCTTGTGCCCCCTCCTCCCTCTTGCCACTCTTTGTTTTTTGCTATTTACCCAGAATCTCTGGGTCTTACAAACCTTCAATCGGCTCTGCTCTTCATCTCACTGAGCTGAGATTAGGGGTGTGTGGTACCTAGAGAAGAGTAGCCCCAAGAATCTGTGACCCAATCTTAGCTAAGATAGGGAAGCTATCTCGGTCTGGACCCATGACTTGGCTGGGGGCACAGGCATTCTGCTTGGTGCTTGTCCTCTGGTATATGTTATGTATGGCCTTGGCTGTCGTTCTGTTCTAAGCTATATGAACAGCCAGTGCCCCCTTCCTAAGTCCATGTGATCAACCATGAGGGGACTTTTCTGGCTGTGTTTCACCCGTTGAATCAGATCCCCATTGGTGCGCACCCACCTCTAGTTCAATTCAAGTTCATCATTCTTCTAGGACAGTATAATCTAAGCTGCTAACTTCTCCCTATATCCCAGGACACAAATCCACAGTTGCGTAATCTCCCCTCTTCCATATTCCATAGACATGAAAACTCCTTTCCTTCTCCACTGTTTACCACTAACATTCCAATATGCCTGTAATTAACACCTGTTGTGAACTGAATGGTTGTATCTCCTTAACATTCATGTGTTTAAGTCCTAACCTTTAAAGTGATAGGGCCTTTGGAAGGTAATTAGTGTTAGATGATGTTATGAAGGTTGGAAGGACCCTCATGATGGGATTTATGCCCATGTTTGAAGAGACACTAGAGATCTTGCTCTGTCTCTCTCTTTACCATGTGAGGACATGATGAGAAGGCAGCCTTCTGCAAGCCAGGAAGAGAGCTCTCATCAAAAACTGAATAGGTTAGGGCACCTGGATGGCTCAGGTCATGATCTCAGGGTCCTGGGATCGAGGCCTGCATTGGGCTCTCTGCTCAGCAGGGAGCCTGCTTCCTCCTCTCTCTCTGTCTGCCTCTCTGCCTACTTGTGATATCTCTCTCTCTGTCAAATAAATAAATAAAATCTTTAAAAAAAGAAAAAAAAATTGAATAGGTTAGTACCTTGACCTTGGACTTCCCAGCCTCCAAATCTGTAAGAACGAAATGTCCAAAGTCATCCATCTATAATATTTTGTATGGCAGCTCAGGTTGACTAATAGAACAACCCATTTCCCCTGGATTTTGCATAATCTGCTCTTCAGTAGAAGGTGAGTTAGGAGGGGATAAATTAAATTTCACAGAAAAGAGAGACAGAGACAGAGAGAGGCTTAACCCAAAGTGACGGTGGAACTTTGCTCTAATGACTGGTCACTAGAGGAACTGGCAGGAAATAACATAGACCCTCCTGGCCTCTTTCAAATTTCCTTCCATAAGTCATTGGCTGCTTTGCTGTCAACCAGAACTGACCTGCTAAATATCTGTTTAGTAAGTTAACATTTGTAAGTGCTTTGCTCTGGTTTTCCTCCCATATCACAGGGTTTCTGCTAATTTTAAATGACATTGCCTCTTCACTGGAGATTAACAAGATATGAAGCAATCCCAATATTTTAATCAGTGTTTGGAGATGAATCCTGCTGAATAGCAGGAAATGTGATTCTTCTGCAAATCCATTTTTCATTTGTTTTCTCATTTGCATCCCTAGTTTAAAGAAAATTGACTTTTTAAAAAGTGAGTGATAATTAATCTTTGAAAATACTACAATTGTTTGGTTTTAATGCTACTTAAAAATACTCTGTGTATACCTAAGCCAAGTAGAACTCTACTCTTGGGGTGGTGCTGGAATGACAGGGTGAGGAGCAATAGTGCAGCGTGCAGACTCATTGGCGTTAGGCAGAGTGCCAGTCCAGCTGGTGGGGAGGGGCTGGGAAGCATGAAGCCAGTTCTCCCCAGCCCCCTTAAGTGGTCTAAGAAATGTTTGTGCTCCTCTGAGGCACCCTTCACAGTTTTTCTGTAAGTGGAGAAATGGTCTGTTCAATTCAGATTAACTGCGGCCAGACTGATGGATGGTTCAGAAATGTATTGTAAAAATTAGATTATAAAGGAATAGATTTCATCTTCAGCAATATGATACTAGATGGGCAGATAAAGCCCTTTAGATATAGAACAGGTAAAATGCTGGATAAAATACTTCAACATGTATTTGTAAAGCAAGGCTGAACCGACAGTAAATTAAGAAGAGCAATCAAAGACTATTAATGACAAGAACTTGCTGTTCTACTACAGAGTAAGTAAGCATTAGAGTTGGTGGTTGTCCTGAGGGTGTGTACTTATAGAAATACCTGGTCAAAAGTATTATTCATGCAGACCACACCGGCTGTGTATATTAAATGAAAGCTCAGAGCTCTGATATCCTGGAGCCTGGGTTTTCAGGTACCAGGAGGATGCATAGTGTGTACATGATAAAGTTTGGGGTCTGAGCAGGATAGGAGGTTGGATTAAAAACTCATACACAAAGCTTTGATCCTCAAAGATCAAAACATTTTGTAGGTAAACTAGAACATAATGTTCCCTACAGAAGAGTTGTCTGCCTCTACTTGGGTCTTTGTGGAATGAAAAGTAAAAGCTCTACTAAGAACTCCTATCTCCTATACCCACCCTTCATATCTGAAGATGGAATTCACATCACTTGTGCAATTAATATGAAAAGTAAAACGCAAAACACCCAAACACATTTGGCATATGTATCCTAAAGTTGACAGTGCCCAGAAGAGCCTGACAGATGCAAATGAAAATTCTCCCTGGAATTACACATTTAAAACTCAGATCCCAATATTTCTCTAGTTACAATTTCAGGGAACTTAAGCTTACAGTAAAAAAACAAAAACAAAAACAAACAAAACAAAACAAAACAAAAAACCACCAAATATACAGGGGAAAAGCTACCATGAGTGAGAGTCAGTAGAAACAACAAACTACAGAGTCAGACCCACAAATATTACAATAATCAGAGACTATAACGCATATATGTTTCATGTGCTTAAAGAAAGATGAAAGGGATGAAAAAAATGATAGTCCATAAAACCAGGAAGATTTGGGGAAAAAGTAAACAGAATACTTAGAAACAAAATGAAGAGTAATTGAAATTTAAAAACTTCATAGCATATTTAACAACTTAAATAGCATATTATATGTAAATGGGGAACAAATGAACATTTCAGAAAATAGATCTGAAGAAATTACTCCAAATGTAGTATTAGAGACACAGGATGAAAACTGTGAAACAGGTTAAAAGATGTGGGACAATATGAAATAAAACCCTGCATCTACCTAATTGAAGTTTTATAAGAGAACATTTAAGAATGGTGGAGCGGTGATGTTCAAAGTAATAACAGATGAGAATTTTCTACAATCAGTGGAAACACTGGATGCCTTGAATCCCACACCAAACTAGGGCAGTACAAATACGGAAAATTGAAGACTAGTCACACTTGGGCACATGCAAGAAATTCCTCACCAAAGGAATTAAAAAATAAATCTAGCAATGTATAAAGAAGATAATAGTATATTATGAATGAATGGTCCTGGGCTATTTTTCATTCTCTCCTAGTCACTTTATCACAGCCTATGAGATAGAAATAACATATTTATGTTAATGAATTCCACATTTATACTCTAGCCTAGAACTTTTCTTTCAGTTCAGATTCAAGTATATGACTAACTAAGTATCAGAGCCATTCCAGGCAAAATAAGTCCAGAATGGAGCCCTTGAGCTTTCTTCCCATGTCTGTTTCTTTGGTCCTGGTTTTTTTTCTCTCTCACTTCCACAGGTTTCCTTTGGCTCTTCCCACTCCCTTTCCATTCTTTTTTATCTAATCTATTGCTACTTATCCTTCATACCTCAAGTTCCTCCACCAAGAACTTTTTCCTCATCTATCTTTTCTCCCCAGCCCCCCAAATCAGAGTTACTAACCCTGTTTTCCCTCCTGCCATTTTTAGAGTAGCAATTACCATGTGGTATTGCAATGGTTGTGTCTCTCTCAATAAAAAAAAAAACTTCATAAGAGAGGGACTCTTATTTATTGAGAGGATATTAGCTGTGAGCACAGAGTCTGGTCTATAATTGTCAGTTGCTTTGTAAATATTAGTCAGCTACCTGAATGAATAAGGTAGGATAAATATTAGAGTTATATACAAGGCAGTAAGTCAATTCAGACACAGAGGAATATGCCCACTCCAATTTGAGAGATGCAGCCCACGAAATATTTGAACTGATTCTGCTAATATTAGAAGTTATAGCCATCTTAAGAGGAAGGAGTAGTGTAGAGAAATACATTTGAGATAAAGTACATAGCATGAGCAAAACCTCATTTCGGGAAATGTAAACAAGATATGTAGAACTATGAGTTTGTGTTTGGAAGGCACAAAAATTTATCTGGAGATGTTAGGTTCTCCAGAACTTTGGCGGTCATGTCTCAAAGTTTGGCCATTCTCCTTGGAGTGAAGGAGCTGCTACAGAATTTTTAAAAGAAGACCCACATGGCCAGATTTATACCTCAGAAAGATCACTCTGGAAAGAGTGAGGCAAATGGCCCAGAGAGGTGTGGAATTGGATACAGCAAGACAAGTTGCAGGACCTTCAGCCATCCAGTTGATAAATGACAAAGGCTAAACAGAGACAATGGTGGTTTGTTAGCAATGAGGGGAGCTGATTGTTCTGATCAGAGTACCGTGGGAAGGTACTCATGGTGAACCTGAATATTCTGTTTAGACTGTCATTGGGGTGGGGGAATTATCCAGCTGTCAGCATATTTACTGGTCTGGCTGGAGCTAAACTGACCATATTTGTGTCTCCCTGGAACCACTGCTGGATTCTCCCCACTCCAGGAACCATCTGGAGAAGGTCAGTCTGACCCGAGGGATTTATTTTCATTAAAAAGTTCACAAAAGCTCCAAGTCATTGCTTAGAAAGGGAGAGATTATATTAACTTTGATCCTCCTTTGTTTTGTTCACTGCCTTCTCTTGGTTTTATTATCGTTTTGGCATCATTCTTAATTTTGAAGCTGAAAACAAATAGTGGCTATGTGTCCAATATTAGTTAAATATGAAAATATGTGAATCCTCAAGAATCTAATTTTGATATTAAAACCTATGCAGACTTTTTAAAAAATATTTGGAATGCCTTTTATGGAAACTGATGACAAATTGTTAAAGAGAGGTTGTTTCATACATTGATTATACCACATTTCTTTTTATAATTGTCCTTTTTTGACACTGTTTTAGAAGATATTTATTTATTTATTTATTTTAAAGGATTTATTTATTTATTTATTTATTTATTACAGAGAAACACAGCCAGAGAGGGAATACAAGCAGAGGGAGTGAGAGAGGGAGAAGCAGGCCTCCCACCGAGCAGGGAGCCCCATGCAGGGCTCAATCCCGGGACCCGGGGATCATGACCTGAGCTGAAGGCAGATGCTTAATGACTGAGACACCCAGGTGCCCCATAAAATACTAATTTATTAAGCAAGCACAGTAATCACCACAGACTGTTACCTAAGTAATTTGCATACTGAATCGTACATGCATCAGATAGGGTGGAATAAATGTGATTGAGTTCACTAATAGATGTTCCAAGATGAATGATTTTTCTGTTGCACTGTGATGTTTTCAACTCAGGTTTATATTAAAGCCCACTTACTTTTAACGCCACAAATTACTATCTCCTCCGTCTTTAATGGATAATGTTGTTGATACCCCTAAACAAGAAGGCACTGGCTAAAGAGTTTTGTGTATGTCTGGCTCTCAAGAGGTGACCAAGTGAGTGGCAGGGATTGAGATAAGTGCATTACAGCAGCTTCAGGCACAAAGCTCAGACATAGCTCTGGGGGCTTATCTGCTCCCCAGCCTGCCAAGTAAGGTTAGGTAGCCCTCAAGGCATGCTGGGGGAATGCGTCATAAGATGGACTCCAGAGGAAAATAATTCTTTGTCTAAATGAGTGGTAGGCAGCTTACGAGGAAACTAAGACTGAAGTATAGTGTATTACACAAATGCCTGTACTAGCTTTACTGAGAAGCAGTGTGACATAGAGATTAAGGGGGTCGACTTTAGACTCAAACTTGCGGTTTCCAATCTGTGTTTCAGTTTCCTCATTGGTAAATGAGGATCTTAATATTTTCTTACGGCTGTTGTGTTAAATGAGTGAATGCATATAGGGACCTTAGAAATTGCCCTTCACAACATACTCAGTCCTTCTCCTTTTTCCCATTTGTGTCTGGCCCTCTAGCACAGGGTCTGCCCTAAATTTAACCCACTGGCTTTTAATACGCACTCCCTGAACACCTAGTAGGCACTAGACCCTGCGCCAGAAACTAGGAAGACAATGATAAATAAGACATGCATTGTGCCTCAAAGAAACCATGATCTAGTAGAGGAGGCAGGCTTGCAATTGGTGGATCCATTCTGTGTGATGAAAGGATTAATGGAAACAGAGACATAGTTCCAGAGTAGAGAGAGGTAGGCTTCATTCTGATTTAGGAGGTTGACACAGGTTCCAACTATTCTGCTGAGTTAGACTATCAGGTTGTGAGTGGTGAGGGAGAGTAAAAGAGTTAGAGAAAGCAGGTATTGAGGGACGTCTGGGTGGCTCAGTTGATTAAGCATCTGGCTTCTGTTCAGGTCATGATCCCAGAGTCCTGGGATTGAGCCCTGCATGGGGCTCCCTGCTCAGCAGGGAGTCTGCTTCTCTGTCTGCCGCTCCCCCTGTTTACGCTCTCCCTCTCTCTCTGTTAAATAAATAAATACCTTTTTTAAAAAGCAGGTATTGGATGAAGGGTAAGGGAGGAAAATAAGCCATGTCCTTCATCCTTTCTGTTTGTTTCTTTCTTTGATTTGGCCACGAGATTTATAGTTTTGGAGTATGACATATTCTTCATGTAAATTTGGAAAGAGTTGCATGCTTAATGAAAGTAGCAAATTGGAGAATTCCCTCTTACTCTAGGAACAGTCATGTTGTTGTCCAGCTGCATGTGAACTGCCACTTATAGGTTGCTGGCTTCTCTCCAGACAGAGTCTAGACTTGGTCCATTATCGTGCTTCTGAAATGATCTGGTCACACCAAGAAACTGTTTGCATATCAAGGCCAAATTCCCTGCTATTCAGAGCTTCATGCTTCATTATTTTTGGAGAAATGAAATGGTAAAAATTTGAGACACTCTTGGATTTAAAAAATAACCATCTCCTTTGTGGAATGGAGGCTGGAGGATGGGAGTAACAGTTCTCATAATCACCTTCTCTGTTTCTTCTGTCCTTTGTCACTTGCCTGTCTTTTAGCATACCATCATAGTAAGAAGTGGATTAAAAAACACCTCAGTTTCCAATTCATTAGAGTTACATGTGTCACATCTTACAAATGAAAATAAAATTTTCAGATGGAAAATGAAAACATTTTCCCTCCTGTTCTGCTATTACTGTCCCCACAGGCTCACAGTTGGCAGTCTTAACATTAAAAGGCGATTTCACACAGGTGGACACAGAATTTATACTGGGAAAATTAGCAGTTGGTGAGGGGAGGGTGTACTAGAGTGTTCTTGAGGGAGCCAGGCTGTATGAAGGACCTCTGAACTGACCATGAGAACCATACCCCTTTTCTGATGGTCTTGCCTAGGTGAAGATTAGATCATTTACTGAAGCTGAATCAACAATAAATATGGATTGATGTGTGTTGTTTCTAGCCTGGTCTTTCCTTGTCCTGGCTCTACCTACTAGGAGTGGGAGAAAAATGGAGCTATCCATATTCCTCCCTAAATGTCCTCCTCTTCTTAGATTCCCAGTCCTAATGATGTCACCATCTTCCCTTGTGAGAAATCTGGGAGTCAGCCCACACTTCTTGTTTTTAATCTCTCCACCTAACTGTTATTTCCATCTAGAACCCCCCCACCACCATTTCTCCTTTTCTTACTCTATGGTTGTATGGATAGGTGGAGATTCTTAATCAAAAGAGTCACCATTTTTACAGCATATTTCAAAACATCACTTATCTGGACTTCTGTAGTAACCTACCATGAGATCTTCCTGCCTTTGGTCTCATATATTCATTTGAGATTAAAACTGATCATATCTTATACTGTGGTGGCTCTAAGACCAGTTCCAAACTTCCTCACATGGTGCTGAAGGTCTATCTCTGACCCCATCCTGCTCTCCAGATGTCTTTCTTTCTGTTCTCTCACATTTATCCTATGTATCAGGCATATGTATCTATGAGTAATTCATTAAGTATGCCTTAGTTTTTCTTCCTGCTTGTGTTCTTCCTACAACTGGATTTTCTTTTTTCCTCTAATCTCCCTGCCAAAGCCCTTCAACTCCTCTCCCTATGAATTCTGTCTTGAATCACCTGTGCCAGTCACCTTTTGGCAGGACATAACTCATTCAAAGGGGTAACTTGAGGAGAGTTTAATAAAGAGAATATTTACAGAGATGTAGGCTGGATGTGGGAGAATCACACAGGACATGATAGTAAGTCCTCCGAGGCTAAAACATGGGACTGTCATCTGCCTCCTCCTTGAGGAAGAGAAGTGTTACCAAAACCCAGGGACAAAGAGAGCGGTTTGACAGTTGTAGCCAGCCCACAATCCTCCATTTGCAAGAAGGGAGCTAAGGGAACAAATGCCCTAACGTTACTCTCTCTCCTCCGGGTCAGTCTTCTGCCAGCATTCACCACTGGCTGAAACCAGTGGGAGCAGGACCGGAGAGGGTAAGGAAGCCTTTCATGCAGATCATACTGGTTAGATCACCCTGGGGTGCAGAGTAGGATGGAGATGGAAGAGTAGATATGAAAGGGCAAGCAGAAGCTTCCTAGCACCCTATCCAAGCAGACATGATCATGTGTGACTCAAAGCACCTGATTTACATTTCTCTTGTCATTATAATGCTACTTTACAATTACTTGTTTGTGTATTTCTCTCCCTTACCGTGCTATAGCTTTTTGGATAGCTAGAGGTGTATGGTTTTTGGTTTTTTTTGATTTTTTGTTTTAAATCTTTGTATTCTTGTTGCTTACCACTGTGCCTGGCATGCAGCAGATCAAAGCTCTGGAAGGTTAGAGAACTGGCTCTTCTTGGATATTGGCGGGGAGGGGACATGTCACATGACACTAATAACACCCTCTTCCTGCTTTTTGTGTCCAACATTTTCCATTTCTGTCCTCACTTCCTCCCTCTAGTTCCTCGGTCCACTTTCTTAAAGGATACCAATGTCTAGAATCCTTAAACCTCAATTCACCATCCAGCCACCTCAAGGTCCCAAAAAAGACAGGTCAGACCACTTCAGACAAATAAGGACTCTCTCTTCCCCAGTTTCTATACCAAATCCTGGTTGAACTTCTGCTCTGTTTAGGGGGTGCTGAACCACTTACGAGCTTTGAATTTCCTACCATTTGATCCTTCTCACTTAAAACCCAGAGTAGAGTCATCCCTTAAGAAGCTTCTTAGATGTTTCCCCTTTGGGTTCTGACCACAGTCTCTACGTGGCCCTCTTAGCCTGAGGGTATATCGGGAAAAGATGTCCCCAGCCTAAAATATATCATCTGAAAATAAGTGAAAAGAAGATCTCCCCTCCTTCTAGTTCAGTCCTCCAACTGGAAGACCCATATCCAGTATGACCAATATGGTGACTCTAGTTGATTTTCCCTGTACCCCAGCTACTGTATATCTGAAATGTACCTGGATTTAGATTACAGAGGGAAAGGCTAAGAGCTTGGAATCAGGCTTTGATGAATGGTGAAAAGAATATCCTAATGGGAAAGGGTAAAACAAATGCCCTTGTACAGATGAAGCTCCTTAGCATGACTCTTGGAGTGTTTCCTCTTTGTGGTGGGGACTGTAGCTCACTGAAAATAACATTGGAATTTTCTATGCTTTAGATTGTCTTTTTTACCATTACCATCGTTAAAGTTAACAAATTAGGCAATAGATAACTAAAAAATCTTTTCACTAGGGGCTATCTTCTACACACAGAAGGAGGCACGTGTTACCAGTGTCTTTGGTAATGAGCCTCAATCTTTGTGGAAGATGGAACAGGAGATGGATATGAAGGGGAAAGTGGTTGAGGACAGAGAGAGGAAAGGTACAGTAAACCTCTGGTGTGGGTGTGCTAGCTCAGCATGGGTGTTCTTGCTCTGGACTTCCTGTTCTTTCCCTTTAAGAACCCTTAATATGCTGTATTATAATTGCCTTTTTAATGTCCTCCTCTTCCACTAGACTATATGCCCATTAAGGTAGGGAGTTTGTCTAGTCATAACCCCAGTACTTAGTACGGTGTCTGAATCATAGCAGATACTCAGCAATTAGTTGTATAACATATTGGATTCACATTGTTTAAAGAATGTCTTTGTGGGGCGCCTGGGTGGCTCAGTTGGTTAAGTGACTGCCTTCGGCTCAGGTCATGATCCCGGAGACCCGGGATCGAGCCTCGCATCGGACTCCCTGCTCGGCGGGAAGCCTGCTTCTCCCTTTCTCACTCCCCCTGCTTGTGTTCCCTGTCTGGCTATGTTTCTCTCTGTCAAATAAATAAAATCTTTTAAAAAACAAAAAGAAGAAGAAGAATATCTTTGTGCCAATGGGAGGCCTTCACTTTGCTCAGTAAGTTAGGTCAAATCTAGGGGTCTGGGTATATAGTGTGGCTGTGAGAAAGAAAATTCTATTTCTTCTGACTTTCATGCAGGGTCAGTGTGCAACTTATTTTCTTATACCTGTATAATAAGACCCAGGGAGATGAGATGATTATGATATCACCTACTTATTCTGATTTGAAGGGTCTTGTAACCTCAGAATATCACCCCTTATTACTTGGGTTAGTCATTATCAGCCTCTATCAAAACAAAAATGTGTATCATGGAATAAAAGCATGATGATTCATCATAGGCCATAGATTGTTAATTCTATTATTAGATCAGCTGATCTATCATAAAATGTGGGTGTGAGGCACAGGATAGCTATGTTTTGGTACAGTGCAAAAGAAAGGAGAAATTTTACATATTGGCCCTCAGTATAGCGTGAGAATAAAGGAAGGCAGTTCCATAGGGGTTGGAACCAGATCAGCTGCTTCTCTGACAGAAGTAAAGTAGGCTGATACCGCAGAGCAATTTTGGGTGGAACAACCCAGCCAGACACCTACAGAGTGAGGAGAGAGTAGACGAAGGCAGGAGTCAGTAAATATTTCAAATCTTACCTGGCATTTTTTGGGGAAATTTACAAGATGTACTAGTGCATGTGGGTCTACCTTTGACATTAATGGGTCTCAAAAGACACAGGCATAAACTCAGATGAGAAACTGAGGCAAAAGCAAAACTGCGGGTCAAAATGGATTCAGTACAGTTCATAGTGATCATGAACACTTATTAAGTTTAAGACACTGTTTTGGATGAGTATGGGGTATACACAAGACATGTGAGACACCATCCCTTCCCCCAGGGATCTCACAGTATAGTTTTGAAGACTTCATAACAGAATATCAAACCAACTACTTCTTTATCTTGTATTTAAAACGTATCAATCTTTGCTCAATCAATAATATAGACCAGCTGCCTTCCAGACTCTTGTCAGAGAAAATAACCTCAAATTGTCAGTTCTCTAGCACTTATCAGAATCCAATCTGAAAAGATGAGATATTTAAGGAAGATAGTCCCTGAGGAATGGTTTCAAACTTTTTTTTTTTTTTTTTTTTTTGGCAACAGGTATTTCACTTCCAATGATAATTTATCTGGAAAGTCTGTGTGGGAAATAGGTTAAAGTGGAGGTACTCTGATTGAAGAGGTCAAGAGGCCCCTGAAACACCTCAGCCCCTCTTTGGGAATTAAAGCATTTGCACGTTGTGCTGCTGCCTAAAGGAACACAGTCTGGAAGCCACAGGCCTAAGGGAAATCCCAAATCTTTACTCCTCCACAGGTTCTGTCCTTCTAAACCTACAGTAGAAAGCTCCAACCAGGACTCATTTAACTTAGCATGTGTAAGACTACGTTCTCTGAGGTATGCCTCTTGCTTACCCTAAGGGCAAGAGCAAGAATGATCTTGTTTTTTTTTTTTTTTCTCTTTATATATTTTCACACTGATAATAAAAAAAAAAAGTATAAAGAAATTGTGTTACATTTTTTTAGTTTGAAAAAAAGCAAAACAGAAAGGGATGATGTGATGAAAGCAGTACCTTAAAAAGATGATCTGGTAGTAGACTTCAGTTGAACCTATTAGAGACTGTAGGCAGATACAAGAGTTTGAAAGCTGATGTCGTCAGCCAGAGGCGACTCTAGACACCTGCACCAAGTGTGGCAAGTAAAGATAGAAGTCACTGTTCATGAGACCCATTCAGTATGAGGGTGGACGGACAAAGGAATGTAAGAGACATTGGGAGAACAGGACAAGAGGGTCTGGCAAAAATGGTCAAAAGTGGGGAAATCCTGAGGGATTTGATCAGAAGGGTTTATGCAAGGAGGGGGGGTCTCACTGTCCTTAGAGGTCAGGATCGGAGAGAACCATAATTGGTGATAAGAACATACTCCCTTACGTCATGAAGGCCTCAGAGCCAAAGGGACTGAAAATGAACTGTATACTTGAAAGTGAAAATACGAATACTCACTGGGGATTCTAGTTACTGACAAGATGTTTCCTGCTAAAACTCCTTTTGGATGAGAGGGTTGCCTACATTCTGAAGTCCTCTCTGTATAATACAGTTTAACTAGATCCTTGTGGTTCAATAAAAATAATAATCATTTGCATTTGCATATATTGTGGATAATACATTTCTCCAAAGGGATTTCACATCCATTCTCTTGTTTAGCCTTTCTGACAACTCTGTGAGGAAAGTAAGAGCTGATAATGTCTCAATTTTTGTGGCAAGAGCTATGGGCAGAAAGGTAAATAGAACACTTGTAGATAATGGTAGAGCCAAGTCTGGGATCAGGACAGTTGACCTACAGTCTCCAGTAGGCTGCCCCACCACATGTGCTCACGTAGTAGGAACTGTTACTCTGTGTATGGACATATAGCAAATAGCAGATTCTTAAAGTCATTCTGAGTTTCTATTCCATTTGATAGTCTGCACATCACCTTTCCAAACTTTTCCGAATTAGATATTGATGTTGGCCACTTGGCTTGAAGGGCTGTGTTTCATTTTCTCAATGTCTCAATTTTATTCATCGAGCTGGTATCTCGTCTCTCCTTATCCATATTTTATCTACATTAGCACCATCTCATGTGTCTGAGCTCTCAGTTAATATGTACAGCAGGTGTGGTCTGCATGTAAATGACTTTGGGGATGCCTTCCTTGAAGCTTCTTGTCCTCCCTTTCTAGATATTTTTGCCGTTCCTGTCGTGGCCTGTCTCTGATTCTTGTCAATATGCTTACAGAGATGTCCTATATATTTTGTGTAAATGTGACCTTTGCAATGTTTTTAAATTGGCCTCTTTTACATATCTGTGTTTTATGTGCATATGTATTACACATATATGGTATATAAATGTGTGTGTATATGTCTATTTATTTGCACATATACACCTTGTGAATATTACATACAGGACTAGATTCTAGGTCTGAGAACAATTCTAAAAGTGACCTTGAATATGCATGGTCAGTTTGGTTTATTCAGTCTCCTGAATGAGTTATTTGTATAAGAGGGAACTTTCACTTAGAAGCACTGAATTTTGGACCTGGAAGTGGTCTTATAGGCCATCAAGTCCTAACTGTCATTTTGTAGTTGAGAAGACAAGTTATGGAATTAGCTTAATGTGACTTCATCTTGCCCAGCTCACTATGATTCAGTTGGGATTGGGGCCTAGGAATTTTTTAAGTCTCACTTTAATTTCTTTCTTATATCCCTTTTCCTCTTCCTTGTATATATCTTTGTTTTCAGGACATATCATATTTTAGGAGGGTAATTAAAATTAGGGTTGAAAATCATCATGCCATAACATTTTATTATGGAGGATGCTATGAATGACTATGTTTGACCCATAGAAAACTGAGGCCGAGAATTAAGAGTCTCAGGGTAAAAAGAAAAAGAAAGTTTTCAGTGTGGTGAGCAGAAAACCGGGCTTGGGGCTATCTCTAATCAGGGGCATCTCTTCCCTAAGCTGTGGTGAAGGAAGAACATACCATCACCTTTTCCTCACACCTTTCTTTCCTCATTCCCTCTTGCATATTGGAGCCAGCCAGCCCTGCTGCAGACACGTCTTCCTGCTTCACAAGGAGGGTATCACAGCCACAGGGTCATCTGTTCCTACCACCCTGAAGCTGTCTTTTTGCAGTCAACCCAGGCCCAAAGATATTGGCACAGGGTAGTTATATTTACCCAATGGTGATAGAACACTTGATTTATGTGGTTTGGTCAGACACCTGGTAAAATCACTGAATAAAACCCCCATTGGCTGAAACGTAGTGTTTGAAACATGTGGCCATTGGAACCAGAACCCTCAGTCGGGCAGTACTGTGCGAATGTCATGTCTGTAGGGTACCAGACCGAGGCTTGTCCTCATACAGTCTTGATGCAATACCAAAGCACATGTACATAAACTTGTATAGAAACTTTGCAAGGGGATTCTTTCTGAAAGAGCTTGTGAGTGGGGATTTTCGACTCTAGAGAAAGGAAATTGAGAGGGGAAACTTCTGGTGGGGTCCGGTCAACATTTTGCTACTTACAGGCCTGGCTTGAGGGCTGAGGCACGTGGTATGTTCACATGGCCAGTGGTGATTCAGACCATTTGGACCTTTCGATCACGTGGCCTACACCAGCTCATAACTACTTAGTGATTCATCAGTTCAGCTCCATGAGATGGACTGGTGGTACACATAGGCATAGCCAAGGCCCCCTATTTTCACATTTTATGAACAGAGCAGGTCTGGACTTCACTCTTGGCTTGTGGTTTTGGAACCTAACATACCTAAACTAACTGAGTGGAATTATATAAAGGTAGTCTAGTTGTCTCTATAACCGGGCAGACATAAGACCATCACTCTCTCTTTTTAATCATATTTATCGTTAATTCATTTATTCATTCATTTTTAGACTTTGATTTTGAAGGAATTTTAGATTTAAAGAAGAATTACATTTTCTTTGTCCTTCCTTCAAGTACTTCAATATATATTTCTTAAAAATAAGAGCAATATATAACATAACATAACATAACACCACCATACCCCACATGAATATTGTTTGTCATCAGACTGTTACTTATTAGTTTTAGCATCCATTGGTGATTGTTAGTTTATTTCTGAATGACCAATTTAGTGAATATATATTATGTTTCAGGTATTGGACTGGATACAGAGGTGAATGTAACTCATTTTATAACCACAATCTATCAGGCAAAACAGACATGTTAACAAATATGTCACAGTCAGAGTGGCAAGTGCAACAAGAATAGGAAAAGGTAGTTCAGAAGAGGTCAGGATGAACTCTAGGGACAGAGGTCAGGGAGGACCTTACAGAAGAGTTGTGCACACACATACATGCAAACCACACATGCACACACACACACACACACACACACACACACACACACACTGACTCACAGAAATATAATCTCCAGGAACCATTCTTTTTTTATTTTTTAAGATTTTATTTATATATTTCAGAAAGTATGCACGCATGGGTGGGGGGTGAGGTGGTGGGCAGAGGGAGAGGGAGAAGCTGTCCTCCTACTGAGCAGGGACCCTGATGTGGGGCTCAGTTCCAGGACCCTGAGATCATGACCTGAGCCACAGGCAGATGCTTCACTGACTAAGCCACCCAGGCGCCCCTCCAGGAGCCATTCTTAACCTTACTACTTGGGATGCATATTTATGTTTTCCATTCTGCTGCATTGTACTCTGTCCTTTTAATAAATGCAGAAGTAATAGAACCAAAATGTGGGAATGAGGACATTGAGTCTTCATTTCTGATAAATTTTCTGTGACATTCTGATACAGTCCTAGGGTTCTGGCCTAAGGAAAAGTGGAAGGTATTCTAAGACGCTGGGAGTGTCCCCAGGTGGCTCTGTTTCATAAGTAAGTCAGTGGATCTCAAAGTTCACCTGTGGAGAAACCCTGCTTTAGTTGATACGTTAGATCTTTGTCATCAGAGGGTTCATTTGTCCTAGCTGCTGACTGAAGAAACCAATGCCAAAGCTCCTTGAAAGCTCAGATCCATCTGTGTTGGTGGATTATGGCAGAAGCTGAAGAGAACTCTTCAGAAAAGATGTGACAATTCTCATTAGAGGGAAGATGGTGGTGGTGAAGAGATTCACTCCAGCCTCATACTGCTTTATCCATCGCTGTCACACTATTGTAGATGCTTAGCTTCTGTGCTTAAAGGCACCTGGAATAGGGGGAAAAGAAGGTGCACCCCTGGGGCACTGAAAAGGGATTTCTTATGTCTATGCAGGATGCTTAAAAATGTGAACCTTTGATAAAGTGTCAGCTTACCTCTGATAGGTACTTTCGATAGCACATTTAACCCTGAATAATGTCTTTTAAGTTCCTGTAAACCAGATTATCATTTTCCTTAAAGTTACAGGGTCCCAAAAGGCCAGGACTACAGGAAGGAGAGTTTTGAAAAGTAACAATTTCACCAAGCAAACAAGGAAGATGGGGTAGTCCAGAGAAAGCAGCATGCGAAAAAGGCAAGAGGCAGGAGGCCTCACAGTGCTCGAGTCACACGTTTTGGAAATTGTGGCAGGTGGTATTTCTGGGGATCATGGAGGTACTTTAAAGTCTTGTTAAGGGCACTTTAGACCTTATTTGGTAATGATATTCTGTCAGTTGAGGGTGTTAAGACTTGAGACAGATGTAGTTATTCACTGTGGAATAGAGGCTTTTGCATCTTCTTCAGAGAGGGAGGTACAAAGAAGGAAAGATCAGTTAAGTGGGTCAGTGACCTCAAAAAGAGACGCCAAAGAACCGAAAGCCAGAGTGGCAGTAGGGAAGAAGGTTCTGTCTTCTGAGCATCCTCCTTCCATCCTAGTCACTAGGCTGTAAGCTCCATGAAGGGAAGAACTTGATTTTTCTCTTTTCTCAGTTTTCAGCATCTACACAAATGCCTGGCATATGTAGCAAGCAATCAATGAAAACTTCACCAATATTGGTAGAATTTCTTCATATCGGGGCGCCTGGGTGGCTCAGTTGGTTAAGCGACTGCCTTCAGCTCAGGTTATGATCCCGGAGACCTGGGATCGAGCCCCACATCGGGCTCCCTGCTCGGCGGGAAGCCTGCTTCTCCCTCTCTCACTCCCCCTGCTTGTGTTCCCTCTCTGGCTGTGTTTCTTTCTGTCAAATAAATAAAATCTTAAAAAAAAAAGAATTTCTTCATATCATTCAAACAGACAACTGATTGTATAAGAAAACATATCATCCAAAATAATCATTTGGCCTAAATCAAAGATTTTTAATCCTATTTCTCATTAAAAACACTAAAAAGAGTTTCCCCCAAGATAGATTAGCTCACTTCTCTCAGGTCCTCCCCATTACAACTAAAAAGTTTAAGTCTCTGAAAGATGGAGGAATGACAAAACCTTGGTTTCTTTGTTGACTCCCAAGTGACCTAAACTGCCAACAGGCATAATCTAAAACAAAACTCCAAGAAAAGCCAATTCCCCTGGCTAAAGAACTGATGAAAGAGAGGCCTAACAATGGAAACCCTTTCAGGCAATATCACCTACTCCAACCGAACACCAACATCACAAGTGAACCTCTCCACCCACTCTCCATAACTTCACCTGACTCAGCAAGAAGCTGATCCTCCATTCCTACCAGTGGAAACATGGTGTACATAATTCCCCCACTGAGTGGTGAGCCCAGGGAATAGAGAACTAATTTTCTGTCTTCACCTGCCAGAAATAGGCAGTGCTCTGATGCCCCTGCCAGGATAGTGCTAGCAAGGTATTGTGGCAAGCTGAGCCTCCACCTCCATTCAGCAACAAAGCAGCAGAAATAAGTGGTAAGAAGTGGGCTAATTGGCAGTCTGTTTTACCCCCAGCCCTGTGTCAAAGGGAACCAATAAGGAGTTCGGCCTCCACCTCTTCCCTGCAGCAGTAAAGCTATGTTAAGTCAGCCCTCTGCCTCTTGCATTCCTGGTGTTACCAGGACCAGTTGGGGAAATGACAAGGCAATTTGAGTTTATGCTTCATTTTTGCTGCAATGGTCAGAGTTGAAAAATAGACAACCACCGCATCCTCAAGTTATACCCAACAAGGAACTATTTCCTAAAAAAAGATTAAATAGGATCCAGAGTGTCATAATATCTAAAATTTTCAGAATACAACTGAAAATCATATTATGGGAAGAACTGGGAAAATTACATCAGGAATGGGAAATGCCAGTATAGAGATTAATCAGTTGTTGGAATTCTCTGAAAAGGATTTAAAAAATATTTTTAGTGTTTTATTTGTAAATGTTTATTTTTATTATTATGAAAAGGATTTTAAAGCAGCCATCATAAAAATATTTCACAAGCAATTATGAATTCTCTTGAAACAAAAAAATAGAAATTACAACAAAGAAATAAAAATCATAAAAACAGATTTAAATGGAAATTATACAATTGAGAAATACAATGAATGAAATAAAAACTTTGCATGATGAGCTCAGTAGTAGAGTAGAGATGACAGAGGATAGAATCCATGAATTTAGGAAATATCAGTAGAATTTACCAAGTAAGAACAAAAGAAAGAAATTAAACTGAAGGAAAAAGATCAGTCATAGGGACATGTGGGACAATAGCAAAAGAGCTAATATTTATATCATCAGGGCCCCAGGAGGAGAGGAAAAAGTGAGATTGAAAAAGTATTTGAAAAAATAATGACTGTTCAAATTTGGCAAACCTACAGATTGAAGAGGTCAAGAAAAGCCCAAGTAGGGTAAACCCAAGGAAATCCCTGTTCACATACATCATAATTAAACTTCTGAAAGCTAAAAAGGAAAAAACCTTGAAAGCAGTGAGAGAGAAACAATACACTGTACTACCAATATGAATATTTGTATTTGTAATACAGAGCCTGGAGACCAAAAGGAAGTAGCACAACAATTTTTAAGTATTGAAAGAAAGGACCTGTCAGCTATGAATGCTGTATCCAACAAAAATATCCTTCTAGAATGAAGGAGAAATAGATATTCTCTGGACAAGAAAACTAAGAGAATCTCTTGCTAGCACATCTATCCTTAAAGAGCGGCCCAAGCCAGAAGACATGAACAGACATTTCTGCAAAGAAGATATCCAGATGACCAACAGACACATGAAAAACTGCTCAGCATCACCTGGCATCAGGGAATACAAATAAAAACCACAGTGAGATACCACCTTACACCAGTCAGAATGGCTAAAATTAACAAGTCAGGAAATGACAGATGTTGGCGAGGATGCGGAGAAAAGGAAACCCTCCTAGACTGTTGGTGGGAATGCAAACTGGTACAGCCACTCTGGAAAACGGTATGGTGATTCCTCAAAAAGTTCAAAATAGAGCTACCCTATGATCCAGCAATTTCACTACAGGGTATTTACCCTAAAGGTACAAATGTAGTGATCTGAAGGGGCATGTGTACCCAAATGTTTATAGCAGCAATGTCCACAATAGCCAAACTATGGAAAGAACCTAGATGTCCATCAACAGATGAATGGGTAAAGAAGATATGGTGTATATATACTTTGGAATACTATGCAGCCATCAAAAGTTGAAATCTTGTCATTTGCGAGGACATGGATCAAACTAGAGGGTATTACGCTAAGCAAAGTAAGTCAATCAGAGAAAGACAATTATCCTATGATCTCTGTAATATGAGGAATTTGAGAAGCAGGATGGGGAGTTGTGGGGGAAGGGGGGAGATATGAAACAAGATGGGACCAGGGAGGGAGACAAATCATAAGAGACTCTTAATCTCAAGAAACGAACAGGGTTGCTGGGGGATGGCAGAGGGAGGGATAGGGTGCCTAGGTGACGGACATTGGGCATGGTATATGCTATGGTGAGTGCTGTGAATTGTGTAAGACTGATGATTCACAGTCCTATACCCCTGATGCAAATAATACATTATACATTAATTTAAAAAAGAAAAAAAAAAAAAGAATGGCCCAAGGAAGTTCTCTAAACAAAAGAAATTATAACAAAAGAAGACTTGCAGAGACATTACATACTTTCTCAAATTATATTTGAAAAATTATAAGACTATCAGATGTAGTGCTTACTATATGTAAAGAAAATAATTTTGTCAATTACATTGAAAAGATAGGAAGGGTAATATTTCTATAAAGTGATAAAATGTTGATACTGGTAGAATGTAACAATTTATATATACATTATAACAATAGCAACTATTAAGAAAACAATATAAAACTGAATTGTAAAAGATACAATAAATCAAGATTAAATTTTTTTAAATGCTCAAAACAAACAAACAAACACAAAGGAAGATATGGAAAGAGAAACAGGGGAACTACACCAAAGGAAACAAACAGAAAACAAATGATAAAATGGCAGACTTAGTACTAACATATTAATATTACTTTAAATGTAAATGGTCTAAACATATCAATTCATAAATTGGTAAAGCAAATTAAAAATATATTCCAACAATATGTTATCTATAAGAAATTTGCTTCAAATACAGCAGCATATTAGGTTGGAAATAAAAGGATGGAAAAGATAAATCATGCAATCACTAATTTAAAAAAATAGTTGGAGTGGCCATGTTAATAAAAAAGTAGACTTCATGGCAAAGAAAATTACTGGGGACCCAAAACGACATTACGTAATGATAAAACAGCATGCCACTAGGTAGATGTAACATTCTTAAACGTTTATGTACCAAACAACAAATCCTCAATATGCATGAAGGAAAAGCTGATAGAGCTGAAAAGAGAAATGGTTGGGAGTTAAAAAAACTCAAATATCATTATTAATAGAACTATTAGACAGAAAATCAGTGAGAATACAGAAAAACTGAACAACACAATGAAGCAACAAGCTCTCTTTGACATATATAGGACATTCTGCTTCAAAAGAAAACAATTTTTTCTCCAAGTTTCCATGTAACATTCACCAAAATAGATGACCTTCTGGGCCATTAAAAAAAAAAAAAGATTGAAATCAGGGGTGCCTGAGTGACTTAGTTAAGTGGCCAGCTCTTGATTTCAGTTGAGGTCATGATCTCACAGGCAGCAGTACAGGGAGGAAATCCTTTCCAGCACTGCTTCCACAGCAGGTGAAGTGGGTTATTGCAGCCAACTTGGCTGAGGGCTGGCCCAGCCACTAGATGCCTACAGCAATCATAGCTCACAACAGGAGGGCACATGCAAACCATAGAGGAGATACCTCTGGAGCACCTGGTTCTGCTGACCAGGAAGCATTCTACTACAAGAAACTACAGAACCCCTTCTAGACAAGGTCACTACTTTCAAGACCAGGAGATATAGCTGACCTACCTAACACATAACAACAAACACAGAGGATTAGAGAAAATGAAGAGAAAGAGAAATATGTCCCAAATAAAATAAACAAATAAATAAATAAGTAAATAAATAAATAAATAAATAAATAAATAAATAAATGAATGAATAAAACAAGAGAAAACTACAGAATAAGAGCTAAATGAAATGGAATCAAGCAATATGCCTGATAAAAAGTTCAAAGTAATAGTTATAAAGATATTCACTGGACTTAAGAGAAGAATGGGTGAATTCAGTGAGAACTTCAACTAAGAGCTAGAAAATACAAAATGTGAACAATCAGAACTGAAGAATACAATAAATGAAATGAAAAATACATAGAAGATATCAATATCAGATTTAAAAATATAGATCAAGTAATTGATCTGAAAGAGTAATGGAAATCAGGCTGAATGGCAAATAGAAAAAATAATAAATAAGGTTAACGGACTTCTGTAACATCATCAAGCATAATAACATTCACATTGTAGAAGTCACAGAGGAGAGAGAAGGAAGCAGAAGAAATAATAACTGAAAAACTCCCTAATGTGGTGAAAGAAATGACTATCCAGATTTAGGAAGCACGGAAAGCACCAAACAAGATGAATCCAAGGAGGCCCACACAAAAACACATAGTAAAGTAGCAAAAATTAAGAATAAATAATCTTTTTTAAAATTTTATTTATTTATTTTCAGTGTTCCAAGATTCATTGTTTATGCCCCACACCCAGTGCTCCATGCAGTACATGCCCTCCTTAACACCCACCACCAGGCTCACCTATCCCCCATCCCCTCCCCTCCAAGACCCTCAGTTTGTTTCTGAGTCCAAAGTCTCTCATGTTTCATTTTCCTCCCCAATACCCTACTTTCTATTTCCTTTCCTTCTCTTGCTGCCCTCTATATTACTCCTTATGCACCACAAGTAAGTGAAACTATGTGATACTTGACTTTCTGTACTTGGCTTATTTCACTCACCATAATCTTTTCCAAACCAGTCCATGTTGCTACAAAAGTTGGGTATCCATCCTTTTTGATGGAGGCGTAATATTCCATTGTATATATGGACTATATCTTCGTTATCCATTCATCTGTTGAAGGGCACCTTGGCTCTTTCCACTGTTTGGCGATTGTGGCCATTGCTGCTATGAACATTGGAGTACATATGGCCCTTCTTTTCACTACATCTGTACCTTTGGGGTAAATACCCAGTAGTGCAATTGCAGGGTCATAGGGTAGCTCTATTTTTAATTTTTAAAGGAATCTCCACACTGTTTTCCAAAGAGGCTGCACCAACTTGCATTCCCGCCAACAGTGTAAGAGAGTTCCCCTTTCTCCACAGCCTCTCCAACACTTGTTGTTTCCTGTCTTGTTAATTGTGGCCATTCTGACTGATGTAAGGTGGTATCTCAGTGTGGTTTTGGTTTGAATTTCCCTGATATCTAGTGATGATGAATGTTTTTTTTATGTGTCTGTTAGCCATTTGTATGTCTTCTATGGAGAAGTGCCTCTTCATGTCTCCTGCCCATTTTTTGATATGATCATCTTCTTTTTGGATGTTGAGTTTGAGTAGTTCTTTATAGATCTTGGATATCAGCCCTTTGTCTGTAGTGTCATTTACAAATATCGTCTCCCATTCTGTGGGTTGCCTTTTTGTTTTGTTGACTGTTTCTTTTGCTGTTCAGAAGCTTTTTATTTTGATGAAGTCCCAAAAGTTCATTTTCGCTGTGGTCTCCTTTGCCTTTGGAGACGTGTCTTGAAAGAAGTTGCTGTGGCCGATGTCAAAGAGGTTACTGCCTATATGCTCCCCTAGGATTTTGATGGATTCCTGCCTCACATTGAAGTCTTTCATCCATTTCAAGTTTATCTTTGTGTGTGGCATAACAGAATGGTCTAGTTTCATTCTTCTATACATAGCTGTCCAGTTTTCCCAGCACCATTTATTGAAGAGACTGTCTTTGTACCACTGAATATTTTTTCATGCTTTGTCGAAGATGATTTGACCATAGATTTGTGGGTCCATATCTGGACCCTCTACTCTGTTCCATTGGTCTATTTCTCTGTTTTTGTGCCAGTACCATGCTGTCTTGGTGATCACAGATTTGTAATAAAGCCTGAAATCAGGTAATGTGATGCCCCCAGCTTTGTTTTTCTTCTTCAACAATTCCTTAGCAATTCGAAGTCTTTTTTGGTTCCATATAAATTTTAGGATTGTTTGTTCCAACGCTTTGAAAAATATTGGTGGAATTTTGATCAGGATGGCTTTGAAAGTATAGATTGCTCTGGGCAGTATAGACATTTTAACAATGTTTATTCTTCTGATCCATGAGTATGGGATGCTCTTCCATCTTTTTGTGTCTTCTTCAGTTTCTTTCAGGAGTGTTCTATAGTTCCTCCCATACAGATCTTTAACTTCTTTGGTTAGGTTTATTCCTAGGTATCTTATGGTTTTTGGTGCTATAGTAAACAGAATCAATTCTCTAATTTCCCTTTCTACATTTTCATTGTTAGTGTATAAGAATGCAATTGATTTCTGTGCATTGATTTTGTATCCTGCCACATTACTGAATTGTTGTATGAATTCTAGTAGTTTGAGGTAGTCTTTTGGGTTTTTCATATAAAGTGTCATGTCATCTGCAAAGAGAGAGAGTTTGACTTCCTCTTTCCCAATTTAAATACCTTTTATTTCTTTCTGTTGTCTGATTGCTGTTGCTAGGATTTTTAACACTACTTTGAACAATAGTGGTGAGGGTGGTATCCTTGTCTTGTTCCTGATCTCAGAGGGAAGTCTATCAGTTTTTCCCCATTGAGAATGATATTTGCTGTGGGCTTTTCATAGATAGATTTTATGAGGTTGAGGAATGTTCCCTATATCCCTATACTTTGAAGAGGTTTAATCAGGAACAGATTTGTATTTTGTGAAATGCTTTTTCTGCATCAATTGAGAGTACCATGTGGTTCTTCTCTCTTCTCTTATTGATTTGTTCTATCACGTTGATTGATTTGCGAGAGTTGAACCGCTCTTGCATCCCTGGGATAAATCCCACGTGGTCATAGTGGATAATCTTTTTAATGTATTGCTGGAAAGGATAAGTAATCTTAAAAGCAGGAAGAGAAAAGCAAATAGTTACATAGGAGAGAAACTCTATATGGCTACCAGGGGGTTTTCAGCAGAAACTTTCAGGCTACAAGGAAATAGTATGATATATTCAAAGGACTGAAAGGAAAAAAAAAAAACCTACAACCAAGAATACTTTACCTACACAGACCTGTACTTCTGAAACAAAAATACATTATATGTTAATGAAAAAAAAAAGAATACTTTACCTGGAATTGCTTATTTAGAATTGAAAGAGAAATAGAGTTTCTGAATCAAACAAAAGTTAAAAGAATTCATCACCACTAAGCCAGCCTTACAAGAAATGTTAAAGGGAATTCTTATAGTGGAAAGAAGGGGCCATAATTAGAAGTAAATTAAGAAAGAAAAAAATTTCATTGATAAAAGTAAACATATAGTGAAGGGGGTAGATTAATCACTTATAAATTCAGTATGGAAGTTAAAACATAAAGATAGTAAAATCAGTTATATATACAAATGGTAGCCAAGGGATAAACAAAATAAAAAGTAAAATATGGACTTATACACATGAAATGTTGAGGGGGGAATAAAAGATTAGTGTTTTTATAATGTGTTCAAACTTCAGTGACTATCAGCTTAATATAGATTGCTGTTAACATAGGATTTGATATATGAACCCATGGTAACCATAAACCAAACAAAACCTATAATACACAAAAAATGAAGTGAAAGGAATCCAAGAATAACCTCCCCCCCAAAAGTCATCAAATCACAAGGGAAGAGAGTAAGAGAAGAAGAAAGGAACAGAGAAAAACTACCAAAGCAACCAGAAAACAACCAAATTATAATAAGTACCTACCTATCAACAACTACTTTAAATAGAATAAATGCTACCAACAAGACATAGGGAGGCTGACTAGGTATTTATCCAAAGGATACAAACAGTGATTTAGAGGGGCACAGACACCCCTGTGTTTAGAGCAGCAATGTCCACAATAGCCAAAATATAGATAGAGCCCAGATGTCCATTGACAGGTGAATGGATAAAAAAGATGTGGTATATATGTATATATATGTATACATATACATATGTGTGTATATATATATACCATGGAATATTATTCAACCATCAAAAAGAATGAAATCTTGCCATATGCAATGATGTGGATAGAATTAGAGAGTATTATGCTATGTAAAATAAGTCAGAATATGATTAATACCATATAACATCACATAATTTCCCTCATATGTGGAATTTAAGAAACAACACAAATGACCAAAGAAGAAAAGAGACCAAAAATAGATCCTTAACTATGCAGAACAAACTGATGGTTACCAGAGGGGAGCTGGGTGGTACAGTGGGTGAAATAGGTAAAGGGGATTAAGAGTATGCTGACCATGATGGGCACTAAATAATATATACAATTGTTTAATCACTATATTGTATAACTGAAAGTATTATAACACCGTTTGCTAACTATACTGGAAATAAAATTTTAAAAAATAACAAAATTGATTAACCTTAGGCAAACTAATCAAGAAAAATTGACCCAAATAAAATCAGAAAGGAAAAAGAAGTTATAATGACACCACACAAATACAAAGGATTGTTAAAAGATTGCTTTTGAAAATTATATGCCAATAACTGGACAACCTAGAAGAAATGGATAAATCTCTAGAGACATACAATATTCCAAGACTGAATTAGGAGGAAATTGAAAATCTCAACAGACCAATTACTAGTAACAAAATAGAATTGAATATCAAAGCCCTTACAAGAAATAAAAGTCCGGGACCAGATAACTTCACAGGTAAGTTCTACCAAACATTTAAAAAAGAGTTCATACCTATTCCTATAAAATTATTTTTAAAAATAGAAAAAGAATGTATTCTGCAAGGCCAACATTAATCTGCTGTCAAAAACAGATAAAGAGAAAATTAGAGACCAATAACCACAATGAATAGATAAAATTCTCTCAAGAAAATACTAGGAAATGAAATTAAAAACTAAAAAATTCACTATGGTCAAGTGAGATTTATTCTAGAGATGCAAGAATGGTTCAATATACACAAATCAATCACTGTGTTTCTCTCTGTCAAATAAAATCTTTAAAACAAAAGATTTTATTTGAGAAAGATATAGAGCAGAACAAGAGAACATGAGTTGGGGGCAGGGGCAGAGGGAGAGAGAGAAGCAGTCTTGCCACTGGAGTCCAAGCATCGAGGCTTCATTTCAGGACCCTGGGATCATGACCTGAGTGGAAGGCAGACACTTAATCAATGGAGCCAACCAGGAAGCTTTAAAAAATACTAATGCTTGGGTCCCCCTATACATCCCTCTTCCTTTCCAGATTCTGACATAGATGACTTTGGGTAAGAACTCTCCAACCATATGTTTTAAAGTTTCCCATGAGATTTTAATGTGTGGTGAGGAACAAGAACCTCTGGCCTGAATTGGAATTGGTTCAGTCAACACATTGGAGAGGTAGCCTCACATAGCCACAAGTTTCTGGTCTTTCATCCTCCAACTACGTCAGCTGACTCTGATAGGCTTTCCAAGTTCAAGGACTCTGTCTATGAATCACTAGTACAGCATGTGACTCTATCAGAGAGGCATTTGTTTTGCTGCTGAGGATGATGAGGGGTTGCTGCTGCTGGTTGTGGGTAAGGTGCTAACAATGAAATTGTAGATCTAGTTGTATTTCTATAGCCTTTTCAGGCAAACTGAAAGAATGAAATTGTAAAATTTCCATGACTATTTTCATATTGGATCTTCAGAAAATCTGAACATGGGGAAAGGATAAACAACCACACTGCCTTCTCCACTTGCATAAATCATAACTACTGGCTTATGCATTCTGAGCATAAGTTTGGTAACAGTTATGAGTTGAGCATATGTTGTTTTAGGAGATTATTTAAATCTTACTCTAAATCCAAAGGAATCTTGTCTGAATATAAAGAGGCTGACGAAGCACTCTGAGCAACCAGAGGTGGTGTCATGCATTCTAGCCTATTTTTCCCCTGTTGCGTTGAACCACATGCAGGTTTTCTGAATGGAAGCTTGGTCATCCTCATTGTTCCAGGGCTCTGATGAGAAGCTATTTTACTGAAATAGATGGCTATTACTTTTAATTCTTAGTAATTAGTTTTAATGAGAATATTAGTTTCATTATCAATCAAAATTTATAGCTGTTAAGAATAGATAAAGGTTGGTGGAGCAGTCGTCACGGGGCCTGGGACTCACAGGGCAAGCATTTGTGGAGAGCCTGTCATAGACCAGGCACTCCGCTAGGCACAGGGTCACAAAGATAAATAGCTGACAGCCTCCGGATATGCCATGCAGTTGTAATAATCTGGGGACAAACATATATTTATAAAAAACTGATATCATCCCTGATCGTAATTCATTTTTCTGGCATGTTAGGTTGATAGGTTTTAACGTCTCCTTAAGAGTTATAGCATTATCAAGATGAAGTCAGAGAGGGAGACAAACCATAAGAAACTCTTAATCATAGGAAACAAACTGAGGGTTGCCAGAAGGGGGTGGAGGGCTGGGGTAACTAGGTGATGAGCATTAAGGAGAGCATGTGATGTAATGAGCACTGGGTGTTATATAAGCCTGATGAATCACTGAACTCTACCTCTGAAACTAATAATATACCATATGTTAATTAATTTGATTTAAATTTTAAAAAGTTATAGTACTATAATTTTCATTTTTACCCCCCAAAAAGTATGCCATGCTGGCTTCACCTTAAAAATCCCTACCAAGGCTTTCCATACTTGATTCAGACATCTTCCCCTCCCTTCCCAACTCCTCCCTCGAAACTCCAGGCAGGATCTCTATCTGTGCACTTCCTTCCCACCATGAAAAGTGAAAGAAGTGTCTCATAGCCTGTCCACAGCTCATTTTGTCGAGTAAATCTATTCTGTCCTGTTCCATTTTCTCTGTAATTTTGCTTTATCACTTTTTGCCCCTTTTCTTTTATCATTTCACCCTTTGCTGACTTTCTGCAGGAAAACATATTCAACTCCCTCCTTTTCTAAATGGAATTTGGGGTCCTCTTTAATGTTCCCTTTAGCTGTTGACCCATTTCTCTTCTCTCCTTTTCATCCACATTTCTTGAAGGAGTTATCCTAAACTCTCTGTCCTTCCTAATCCCCCATTCCCTTCTCAATTCACTACACAAATTGGCTTCTTCCTGACTCTGCTGCAACTGACTTCTGTCCACACTGAAGCTTTGGCCTGTGATGTACTTTCCCCTAAGAGGCTCCTCTTTGAAGCTTTCTCTCAACCTGCTGGCTTGTTTGGGTACCTCTCTTCTGTCCTCCCTGAGCACACTGCTCTTAGGGAGCTTACTATTCCTTAGTCCTTTCATGGAACTCTAAGACTCTTGAAGGGATCTTTGTATGTCTAGACCCTACTATAGCAGCTAATAAGGTAGACATACAGTAAATGTTTGTTTAATGAATGATTAATAAATGAGTAAGTGCAAACTCCCAACTCTGTATCTATAGCCCAGTTATTTTCCATGTGTTCCTGAAACATAGAGCCAACTAGATACCAAATGTCTGAATGTTTTATCAGACTTCCAAACTCGTTGTATCCAATACTAATTTATCTCCTCCTGAAAATTGACTTAAATTCTGGATCTTTGTGAATAACACCATCATTAATCTCATTAGATAGGAAAAAAAATCAGAGTTTTCATAGACTTCTTTCTCCCCATCTGCTTACTTGATTCAGGTACTAAGACACACCAATTTATCCTTCTATGTATATTTCAAAATCATATCCTCTTCTATTCTCTAGCAGTGCTATTGCTTTAGCTTAAAAACACATCATCTCACACCTCAACAATTTTAATAACCTCCTAACAGGTTGCTCAGCAGCCATTATCTTCCCTTCCAATTCATTTTCTGCACTTCCTCAGCAATGTTCATTTTAGAACTCAAATCTGATTCATTTATTCAATACATATTTATTGAGTACCTACTAAATTCCAAATGCTCTTTGAGGCATTAAGGGTATAGTATGAAAAAAAAAAACCAGATAAATTCTTTACCTTCATGGAGTTAACATGCTACTGAGATAACAATTATTTTGTTTTTCTAATTATAACCTTTCACCAGTCCCAAATAGTCTTTGTGGGTAAAATAAAGGAATCTTAAAAGGATACACAGGGTCCCTTTGCCATCCAGATTGGTGCCTTTCAACCTGTTGTGTGCATTTGAATTGCCTGAGTTCTTGTTAAAAATTGTCTTTGTGGGCATTAGAAGATTCTGGGGTGGAGTCCCCCAAACTGCATTTTTAAAAATGTTATTTTAATTCCAGCATAATTAACATACAGTGTATTAATTTCAGATGTATAATGTAGTGATTCAGCAATTCTATACATTACTCAGTGCTCATCATGATAAATGTACTCTTTAATCCTCTTCACCTATTTCACCCATCTCCACCAACCTCTCTTCTGGTAACCACCAATTTGTTCTCTGTATTTAAAAGTCTGATATTTTGTCTCTTTTTTTCTTCATTTTTTTTTGTTTGTTTCTTAAATTCCATGTATGAGCAAAATCGTGGCATTTCTCTTTCTCTAATTTCACCTAGCATTATACTCTCGATATCTATCCATGTTGTTGCAAATGACAAGATTTCATCATTTTTATGACTGAATAATATTCCATTCTGTGTGTGTGTGTGTGTGTGTGTGTGAGAGAGAGAGAGAGAGAGAGAGAGAGAGAGAGAGATAATATATATAACATCTTTATCCATTCGTCTATCAAATGACATTTGGATTGCGTCTGTATCTTGGCTATTACAAATAATGCTGCACTAAACATACAGGTGCATAATACCATTTTGAATTAGTGTTTTCATATTCTTTGGGTAAATACCCAGGAGTGGAATTACTGGATCATATGGTAATTCTATTTTTAATTTTTCGAGACACCGCCATATTGTTTTCCACAGTGGCTGCACTGGTTTGAATTCCCACCAATCTCTTAAGAGATTCTGATTCTGTCTTGGTCTGGGGTGGAATCCCCAAAATGTCATTTTTAATTAGAGTCCCAGGTGATTTGAAAACAGGAAGTTCATGGGCTTCACTTTGAGAAACACTCACCTATTCTTTGTCTACCTCTCCAGCCTCACTTTCTGTCATATCTCCCTGTTCATCTTATGTTATACAGTATAAATGATTTTATTTCCTTAAGTACAATGTGATATTTCTTACCTCCTTTCACTTGGCTATGCTGGTTGTATTATTCAGGCCAATGAACAGTAGCTGCTGCAACAACAAAATCATGCTGACTTAATAGAATAGAATTTATTTTTCTTTTATTCAAAGACCAATGTAGCTATTCTTGAATAGATACCTTTTTTAGGTGGCCATCTTTTAAGTGGTTACTCAGGCTCCTTCAATTGTATCTAGGCTCCTCCTGTCTGAGGTGCTGCCAATATGTGGCCTCCAAGGCATCCACATAAAGGGAGAAAAATATGGGGAAGATACACTGAATACTTAACCACTACAGACAGAAAGGATGCACAAAATTTCTGCTCATATTCCATAGGCCAGAAATAGTCACATGGACCCACTTAGATGCAAGAGGGGCTTGGGAAATGTAGTTCTATGTTTGTAGCTAAACTCTTCTTACAAACTTTTGGCCATCAGCAAAATGCCCCTGCTACCAGCTGTTCCTCTGGTCACTAAATACCCGTATCCCTCTCTATTCTCACACACAGCACACATCCACTCCTTCCTACAAGGGCTCAGCAGAAGTCCTATGCAGTCACTGTATCTTGCTTACAGCCCATGATTTCTGAGTGATATACTGTCCTTCCCATCAGGTTTGGATAAAACCCCTCCTGGCCCAACAACCAGTGAACTCTAAGGGCAAGTTGTCTTTCCTGCTCCCACCTCGCATATGCAATATGCAGTGGTGGAGCAGACACAGGGTAACCCCAGGACAGACTGTCATTTGGGAAAAGGAAGCGTACATGACGTAGCACAGCCATCGGGCCTCAGCACTTATGGAACCACAAGCGTTTCTGATGGCTTCTTACTCTGATGGTGGGGAATTTTCTTGTTGAGGTCCTGGTATCATTCTTTGGGGGACAGCTGTCTTATCCATTGTTTTCCTTTGCTTCTTGAGTCTGCCTTATGTGCCATTTTTTTTCTTTCTTTTGCATGTCTTTCTTGGCCACATCTGAAGGAGGTGTTGGGGGCATGCCCTTCTTGGGGATTACATAGGTTTTATACCCTTCTTCCTGCTCATGCAAGTTAGAGCACCCCAAACTTATTGTACCACTGGAATAGTCAAATACTTTGTTTAGCACTGATGTTTGTTTCTTTAAACTTGGTCATCTTCTGATCTCTTCACTTCTAGTTAATTCCAGATGTCTATAAGCATGCTCAAGGATTACTAGATATAGCATTTGATACAGATTTATTTCATTACTTCCTCTCCGCCATGCCCCGTATATTTCAGCCTTAAAACAACCACCTTAAACTATGCATGGGACAGATAGAACCTTAATGGAATCTTTACACTGGGCCACTTTAATCAAAAGAGGGTTCAAGTGTTTGTGATTCTGGGTTGTTTTTATTTTTAAAATTCTGTTTCTTAGTGTCTGGTGTCTTGAAGCCTTAGCTTTTCAACCATGCAAAGCCTTATGTATTTACTCTCTATCCTCTCTCATTTCTGTTTATGAGTCAGCCAGTTCTTTCCAAACCAGCATGTATTACTAACTCTGCTTTTTAGCCTCTCTTCTTCGAACTGTAGTCTGAGTGGGACTCTCTGCCTCCATATTCACCATATAAAAATTTTGACAGGTGCTTTGCCTCTCTATAACATGAGCTGCCATCTTTCTAACCTCTGATATGAGTTTTCTTGCCACCTGAGAGCCAAGCCAATGTCACATTGCTCTTTTTCGTTCTTCAATAAATACCCAACTCCAATTACCTCAGCACTCACCAGCCTATAGATACCAGCAGCATCCCATTAATGGTATTATCGCTAATGTCACTACATTGTGTTCAGTCTTGCAGAAAGACCCTGAAAGATCTTTTTTTTTTGTCATTAAGTTTTTTTATTTTTATTTTTTCAGTGTTCCAAGATTCACTGTTTATGCCCCACACCTAGTACTCCATGCAATACGTGCCCTCAATACCCACCACTAGGCTTACCCAACCCCACTGCCTCCCCTTCAAGACCCTCAGTTTGTTTCTGAGTCCAAAGTCTTTCATGTTTCATCTCCCTCTCTGATTTACCACACTTTCCATTGCCTTTCTTTCTCCTGCTTTTCTCCACATTACTCCTTATGCTCCACAAGTAAGTGACACCATATGATACTTGACTTTCTCTGCTTGGTTCATTTCACTCAGTATAGTCTCCTCCAATCCAGTCCATATTGCTGCAAAAGTTGGGTATTCATCCTTTCTGATGGAGGCATAATATTCCATTGTGTATATATATATATACACACACACCATATCTTCTTTATCCATTCATCTGTTGAAGGGCACCTTGGCTCTTTCCACAGTTTGGTGATCATGGCCATTGCTGCAATGAACATTGGGGTACATATGGCCCTTCTGTTCATTACATCAAGACCCTGAAAGTTCTTACTCAAACATATGGGTATCATAATGGATTTCCAGACTGGTTGGCTTGCATTAGACTGATTCCTCTCTTCTGCAAATACCTCTGCGCACTGCGTGTTGGTCTAGATTCTCTTATTTCCTGCTAGATATCTGCTGGGGATTTCCATGTTCAATGGGCACCTGCCATCTCCTGCTGAGCAGCTCAGTCTATGCTAGTGTTCTTCTGACTTACCCTTCCATAACTAACTGAATTCCTCAGTGTCAAAGAAGTGCTATATTTTGTACTTATTTGTCTTCTCTACTTGATTTGCTCTTTGTTCCTATTCATAATGCTCATGGCCCATATTTCAAAATTTCCTTATGTACTTTTGCCCCTATACCCTATTTCTGTGACACTTCCTAGTCATAGAACTCAGATCATACCATCAAACCTGTCCTTAGTCCAGATGACAGCCTCTTACACATACTTGCTTTTTCATCTCTATCTATAGGCATGGTCACAAACTTTCTCTATCCTGGTCCTCTCCCTTTCCTCCTGGATAAATTAACATGTTCAGCTCATCCCTGAGGATCCCTGGGTTCACACTTTTAGTCATTTTAAAATCTAATATTAGAGTTTACTATGACCCTTTCTTCAAATTCATTATGTCATGTAAGTGGACAAATGTTCTCTCTTCCTATATTGTACTTCTTACTTGTTTATCCAGAGAACTCCTCGTCAGTCATCAAAACCTTAGTTCAAGGACAACCTTCTTGGTGAACTATCCTAAACATCTCTACCCCTTACCAGAGAATCTCTTTCTCTATGCTAACACAATTTATAGCTTAATAGACTGATTGGTAAATATTAGCTTGCCTGTCTTTTTTTTCTCTTATAGCGAGATTCTTTTTTTTTTTTATTGTTACTTAATATTTTTTTCCAGTGTTCCAAGATTCATTCCCCATTCCCCCGCCCAGTGCTCCACGCTATAGGTGTCCCCCCAGTACCCACCACCAGGCTCTCCCATCCCCCCACCCCCCTCCCTCCAAGTCCCTCAGTTTGTTTCTGTGTCCAAAATCTCTGTTGTTTCGTTTCCCTCCCTAGATTACCCTAGTTCCCATTTACTTTCCTTCTCCCACTGTCCTCCAGTTTACCCCTATATCGAGATTCTTAAGTATGTTCTGTGTCTATGATGTAGAATGTATTTGGTCAACGTTAGTTGAATTTAATTTCCCTAAATTCCATTTCTTAAGCACATGTCATCTTCACAGGTGGTGAATTCCTTTTCAATTTATTCTCCTTCTGTCATAGACGTATAGATTAAATGGCTTCCTCCAGCCAGCTTGTGTGTAGAGCTGGGAACTGAATGAGGCACTGTGTGATTCTGAGATTAATGTCACATGTAAAGATGCACCCCCCCCCATGTACCCTTGTTACCCAAGTAGTTGGCTACCCTTGATGTGTCAGGTATTTATCTGTTCCTGGTATTTCAGCAGTTCTGAAATGATGTGCTTACAGACCTGCATGTAGCAAGGAACGTTTTGTCTTACAACATTACTCGAGTTATGACGCAGAACTCCTTGACCTAATTCGTGAGAAAACATGATACCATTTTGATCTGAAACCTGCTATAGAAAGTAATTGTCCTCTGAAACACATCTCAGACAATGCGGATACCAACTTAATTTTTCTCCTTCACTACTTGTTATTTATGAGGCAGAGGCTAGGAGAAGAGAGATGCTTTTAGATGAAAGGTGAAATATTCTATTGTGGAGTATGTTTTATGAGGAAAAGAAAGAGATATATAATTTCTGACTCTGGGTTTGCATAGACTCTAGATATCTTTTCAGTTACCATCTCAACACATTATTTAATGCTCTGTTCTCTGGGATCTTGAAGACCTGTTTTATTTCTTGATATAAAGTCATGTCATTCACAGGGTAAATGCTCCCCTAACAATCACCAAGCCAAGGGCAGATTTTCTTTTCCCTTCCATCTTCAAGGTTAGATGGTTCTATTTACTCAGAATGTATTTGATGAATATAGCTTATCACAAAATGTGCTTTTAATGATATTTGGTTTATAATAGGAATATGTTATTTTTCACTGATTTCATTAATACTGTAGCCCATCTGTGCTGTGGTTTGGACTCTGGAGTAAGAACCATGAGTAGAGGGGCGCCTGGGTGGCTCAGTTGGTTAAGCGGCTGCTTTCGGCTCAGGTCATGATCCTGGAGACCCAGGATTGAGCCCCACATCGGGCTTCCTGCTCGGCAGGAAGCCTGCTTCTCCCTCTCTCAGTCCCTCTGCTTGTGTTCCCTCTCTGGCTGTGTTTCTCTCTGTCAAATAAATAAATAAAATCTTTAAAAAAAAAAAAAAAACATGAGTATAATGGGGGATTTAAAAAAAAATCTGAGGTCCTGTGTTTTCAGGGAATTCTCCCAGTAAACCTGGTTCTGGCCCTGAATGGTCATGGACTCTGGCTCCAAGCTTTGTCACAAACTCCACCATTGCACAGGTGAAGTGATCGCTTTAGGAATCATGTCATATGCAGTGTTGTTCAGGCACTTGAGAAGTTCTGGGGCTGAGGAAGGTCCTTTTCTTGCTGCCTCTCTTCCTAAATGAGGTGGGTCCTGAACTGTCCCTGAAAGGAATGGAGGGTGTGGACTGACACATGCTGAGAAAGACGGATGATGCAGCATGAAGGCAGAGGAGAAGTCAGCAAGAGTTTTAAACAAGCTGGTAAGCACAGAAAAGAAAGAACTGGGTTATGTAAGAGACAGTGCCTGACCATATTCCCAAGGCCACATAGATGCATAGCCTTAAAACCTCCTCTTACCTCTAAAGCTCAGACCCCAAAGCAAAAGTTGACATCACCTGATGCAAGAAGAAGCCAATGGCCTTTTCAGTATCCAGTGTGCCAGCTGCCAGCAGGACTATGAAAACTTTCCCTGCTGGCCAGATCTTCTCAACTTGACACTATGGACCTTCTGGGCTAGATAATTCTTTGTTTGAGAGGGAGTTGTCCTGTGCATTGTAGAATGTTTAGTAGTATTGCTGGCCTCTGCAAACAAAATGCCACTAAGCAATACCTTTCTTCTCAGTTGTGATAACCGAAAATGTCTTTGGACATTTCCAAATATTCCCCGAGGAGCAAAAGTGCACCCAGTTGAGAACCAATGCTGTGGGAAAACATGGAGACAGAAATCACATAGCCCTTGTTTCACTCAGAACATTCTAGAATATGACTCTGGTATCTTGACCTGTTCTCCTAGATTTCAGTCTTCATCTCTCGGAACTACATTTTTAAAACCTGAAAGATAACCCTCATCATTCATGAAGTTATTATTGCTTTCTCTTCCATCACTTGGACTCCTATCTATAGGGTTTTTTTTTTCTGTAAATGAAGACCTGTATGTGAATCATGCACAGAGCAGGTAAGTATGGGACATTCGAAAATAATTAATATGAGGATTTTCCAACAGACTGATTGATTTATCTTTCTGGCTATAATAGCTGTGTTACTTTGAACAATTTACTTAATCTCTGAGGCCTTGTTTTCTCATTGGTAAATCATGATTTAAAAAAAAATAACCCTCACTACATCTCAATAAGGCATCTGAGGAGAGTTTTTATATGTACAGTGATTTATACATAGCAGATTCCCAATGAATAATTGGTTATTGATTAGTTAATGATTAGTATGGTCATATCATTGAACCAGTAGATTGGGGTAGTACACAAGACTAATTTGAACACAGGCAGACCCGAAATATGAACCAAGAGAAGAGGAAATTATAGCTGGGTTTCCGTTCCAGTTTATCATAAAATTTTTTTTGTTAGGCAAGCTTCTTATCAGTCATATGTACAAGGGACAGGATCCAAAGAAATGGAAGCCCAGGCAGTGCTTTTTGGGAGCATCCAAAATCAAGAGTCTGTGCTAAGCCAACAAGACTGGTATTATGTACCTGGGATCTCAGAAAAAGTGGGATTTGAGCTACGTTTGAGTTTATTGGTTAAGCATGAAAGAGTAGAGAAAGGCAGTCAAGGTTCTGAGGAGGAAGGTCTCAGGAGCGTTTGGGGGAAGGCAAAACAAGCAAGCAGTTCTGTTTGCCTGGGCAAGAGTTTGAAAAGCAGTACAGGAAGTCCAGGTTCTACTGCTGTGAGGGCAGGACTCATGGCAAACTGTAGTTCAAAGTGCTCTTGGAGGGAGTCTTTCTGGGCATGAGACTCAGGGAGTGTCAGTTAGAGAAAAAAAAAGCTTGGGGTGAGAGAGGACCCAGAAGCTGCAGAGCCCAGTAGGGGCATGATGACAGAGGTGTCTATCCATATACAATTGCTGTTCAAATTGTGGAGCTTTAAAAATGCAGTTTTATCTGATGACTAAATATTAATACGGTACTAGCAGTTTGAATTACTAAAATATTACTGAATTTTTAAACTACTTGCCCTTTTCTCATTCCATCTTGGCCAATATTTTCTTCTATGATATTCACTTTCTTTCTAAGCACAATGCAGGCTTATTGAGAATCTACCGTCTTCAGACCTTTTCATTTTATAGTATAGAAAATGCAACCCCATTTCTTTCATAATATATTTTTAAAGAGCAATAATGAATCTCTTGGAATTTTTAACTAGCTATTTAATGGTAGACTTACCTTGAGCTCTAAACTCTTCTAGACAATCAATAATTGTTCTATAAAAATGCAGGAATATCTGTTATTGCTGATACTAACTCTCATTCTCCCAGCTGCATGATCCAATTTGTTTAAAGCATTACTCATCTTACACATGAGGCTGGAAATAAATAGGAAAAGAAAGTGCTAAATTAATGATCACCTCGTTTCAAGACAGGCAGACTCTTCTATTTTCCTGAATGTGTTTTTAAGATTGAATAAGAGCACTGATTCCTGTGTGACTGGTAGGAGCTGAAATGTGAAGAGAGAGATTTTGGAAACTCAGAGGAAAGCTCGCCTTGCAGGATTAGGAGATGCTGTGTGTGTGTGTGTGTGTGTGTGTGTGTGTGTGTGTGTGTGTGTAGAGACAGGCAGACAGCCACCCGTGGGAGAAGAGGAGGAGCCAGGGGCTAGAGGTCACATTTGGATCAGAAACAAACCAAGGAGTTATCATTGCCATTGACAGAAAGAAAAAGGTCCTTCCTCAGGTCTGATAGAGATCAAAGTAGTGTCTTAGTCTCTGGAATCCACCTCAAGGAGTGAGATGTTCAAGAAGTCATTCAAGAAGTATTTTGAGTATTTATATGTGTCAGCCACTATTCTAAGTGCTAAGAATATGGCAATCAACAAAACAGACAAGGTTCGGCCCTCTCAAAGCTTGTATTCAAATGGAGAACAGGTTGTGTACAGCAACAAACACATACACAAGGTGATTCTAGAGGGTGATAAGTGCCATGAAAGAAATGAAATAGGGAAATGTGATAGAGAGTGGATGGGCCTTGAGTTCTCAGGGTTATGAATGAAGAAAAGTCTCCTCATGTTTCTGGCAGGAAAAAGTAACCATTTTAGAATATATCCAGAATGTTCTATTCTCCTTAACAGAAGTCTGCTTTCAAAGAAAACTTCTTTATCAGAGTTTAATGGAAATGGTTTTATCAGAGTCTAACCACCATGTGGTAAGGCAAATATGCAACACCAGACTCCTCCAGTTTTCCTGTCTTGCCTCCCAGGGAAAACCTGAGAAGAGCTTGTGAAGATCACAGCCCAGGGGCACAGGCCCGCTAAAAGACTGAGACCTAATCATGAGATTCCAGAATGCTCCCCTCTCCCCACACCTACCACAACATCCAGTGCTCCTGTGTAATAATATTGGGTTACAATGGAAGAACTCCAAAGCTCAGATTCTATTTAAGGTCTCTCTAGAGACACCCAAAGATCACATAGGAAACAGAGATAAGGACACTGAAGAATATTTTAGCCTCTTACTCCTAGAGTACAACAAACCGTAAGCCTAGCCCCACTCCTAGCCAGATAAATGTAAAATCTCACCCTAAAGACCTATTCACCACAGTTCTTTTTCCTTAGTAATCATGTCTTGCTTTCAACAAAAAAATTACAAGGCGTGTGTGATATTGTGATATAATAAGAAATACGTATCTGGTCTTTATTCCTGGTTCCTAGCTAAAACCGTTGTAATCACTGTAGTGGTGTCTTTTGCGTGAGATTACTGGTGACTGGGGCCTCTAGATAGCTTCAGGATGGGGGCTGGTCATCAGAAAGGTCAAGGCATGATTGCACTATTGGAATTTTCAGCCCCACCCTCCAACTTCTGAGGAGGGCAGAGGGGCTGGAGATAGAGTTACTTACCAATGGCCAGTAATTGATTTAATCATGCCTATGTGATAGAATCATTATAGAAGTTCTAAACAACAGGCTACAGAGACCTTCTGGATTAACAGACACATTGAAGTGCTGCAGGGTGACAAGACCAGAGAGGGTGTGAAAATCTGTGTGCCCCTTCCCCCATACCTTGACCTATGGATCTCCACCATTTGGCTGTTCCTTGATAATAAACTGGTAAATGTAAATAAAGTAGTTTCTTGACTTCTGTGAGCCATTCTAGCAAATTATGGTACCTGAGGAGGGGGTGGTAGAAACTCCTGATTTATAGCTGGTCCATCAGAAGTAGGAGAGGTCGGGACTTGTGAGTGGCGTCTGGAGTTGGCAAGGGTGGCGGGCTGCAGGGTAGGAGGGAAGCTGGGTGGCAGTTCTGTGAGTCTAGGCTCTTAACCTGCAGGGTATGTACTAACCCTGGGTAGTTAGAATTGAATTGCCCTGTAGGACACCCAGTTGGTGCCTGGGGAGTTAGAAGATTCATTGATGTGGGGTAGGAAAGACCCACACATTTGGTGTCAGATGGGTTGTGAGAGAACATGACCCCTAGCACGGTAGAAGGCAATGAGGCTCCAGTAGATCAGGGCCCCCTGAACTGAAGCCTATGAGATGAGAGCCATTCATAATCAGAGGAAGACTAAACCAGATGCCCACAAGCAAAGGCGAAGCACCAAGATGGAATTGAACTCTGCTTAAAAGGAAATAGAAAGGGAGCAAAGTGAAAATTGGCATGCAACAAGGTCAGAGAGGTGGGTGGGGGCCATGTCATGTATGATCTTGTAGCCTGCAGTAAGAAGTTAGAATTTTACTGGACTTTAACCCAGGTATCACCTACTCTTCCCTTCCTGTGGAAGGGAATGGCTTCTTAGGAAAGACATGGTTATAGGCTCCTACACAGTAAGGTGCCCCTGATCTGGCAGGGCTAGACTCTGTCCTCTTCCCTTCCCCCTTTCCACAACAGACAGGCTCCTTTAGAACAAATATATTCTCCCTGTGGGAAGGGCTGCCCGGTAAAACCCTCCTCAGTTCCATTATGGGCAGTCCTTGGCAGCAAACTTGCACTGGCCGCACTTCCCCGGCACTGCTGCACTGTTAGCCTCTGATGCCCCTGTCTGCGACCTGATGAACAAGCACTGCCTGTTCTGTCCTGGACACACATTTGGCTCCCAGTGAAGGAGTCTCTTGCTCTGGTCTTCCTCCTCCCAACTAAGGAAAACCCCAGCCTAGCCCCTTAATCCTCATTATTTTATTTTGATCCATTTCTTAATAAGGAAGATCCAGATCTACAGTGGAGGCTCTGATACTGTCCTGAGCTTTGTCCTTTGCCCATAGCCACCTCCTGGGGCCACCTGGGACAGGAGGAAGAAGCATGTCTTCGGTCCTGTACCACCCGGACTGACCTTCAACCACCTACACGTGCTCCCCTATCTGTGCCGAAGGCCCTCCCCGCTTGTCCCTCCACCTCCAAACCCTGGATCCCCCACAATCAGGTAAAGCCCCTGGAGCCTGGCTTCAGGTATGGCTGTGACAGATGGCAGGGATACAAAGAGATAAACAGATCAAATAAAATAATCACCAGGCTCTTGTCACTCTGGATTCTTTATTTTATTGATTGATTTCCATGGACTAGGGCTGTTCTTTAATATAGTGCATTTATCTGAATATCTCAGCTGACAGAGATAATCATGGGCCCCATAAACCAAGAGGAGGCACATTTATGCTCATAAGTATAGCAGATATTTAGCTATTTGTTCTGGTTTACCTTTGTTCTTTATGAGCAATTTTCCCCCTTTTGTAGTAAGTTAAATATCACTCTCAAATATTTATCAGGGTCTCCCCTATCCTTTCCAGTTATTATTATTTATAATGGCAGTATTATAACAGTCACCATTCATTGAGCTTTTTTATATGCCAGGATTAAAACATGACACCTGTCACACTCACCCCAAGTGCCCCCCCGCCACCGCCCCATCTCTCTCTCCTCACAGCAAGGATATAATGCAGAGACTTTCATTCCCATTCTCAGAGTAGGAAACTGATGTTTCTAGATGTTAGGTAGTTTGCTCAAAATTGCCTCAGGAAAGTAGAAGATTTCAAACCTTGGCTTTTTAGAGCAAAAAAATTGATGTTCTCATAGGTGTTCTCTGCCTAAAGCTCTTGAGACTGTCCCCAGAGAGTCAGGCAGCTGCGGGAGTTTTCAGAGTTGTATAGCGCCGATGGTTGCAACATTTAGGTAAAAAATACTTTCCGTGTGTGTGTCTACAGCATAGCAAAATGAATAATTTTGCAGCAGATAAACATATTGGTGGGTTTAACTAATTATATAAAAATATATCATGTCATATTCCTGCCCTATGCCACCTTTCATGTTGTATTTTATTTTCTATTTGGAGTCTGAATCTTCTGTGAATCTGGGACCTTTTCTAGGACATTCCTCATGCCTCACACCCATCCCTAGTGAGTAAGATGGTTGGTGCTGAGTCAGCCTTCTGGTGAGCAAAAGACTCACCTACCATCATATTAAGTGGCACTTCCTCGGCTGTCCATCATCCTTGGATCCACCCCCTGCTCAGGCTCCACCCACCCAGGACCCGCAGGCTCCTCCTCATCTGCTATCTTTAGTTTACAGATGAGAAAACTGAGATTTAGAAATGTTAAGTAACTCACCCAAACCAACATAATAAATTATTTGTGGGTCTTGGATATGAAGACACCTCTGTCTGGTTCCAAAGACTACGCTTTTAACGATTAGGCTATTTGCCTCCCCTGTGAGTTACCTAAAATTATGTAATTCCCTAAAATGGTTTAGGGAAGAAGTGCTAGTAGCATATTCTCAGATTGGAGAATGTTTAACATTCTTAATTCGTTGTACTTAACAGGTATGTGGCTTAAGGTGAAAATATAAATCTTGTGATCTTTCTGCTATATCTAAGAGAAGGGGAGGAAGTGGGAGAATGCTGTACTTTCTTAAGGAAAGAGAGAGGTGGGGAACTATTATTTATTGAATGGAAACTATGGGTAGGCACAGATTTGGGAACTACATATGTTGAGTTACTTCTATCTTTTTGGTGAATAGGAGTAATAAGTCAGTCCACTTCTATAATTTTTTGGATCTTCAAGTTCACCAATGAACATAAAACAATGTAAGTGCCAGCTTCTCAGTTCTGGAGGAATTTAGAAGAATGTTGACGTATCAATTTGTAACTCTTTAATCCTATGAATTATATAATTGTAATACTCATTATAATGTGTATATTATTTATTGCTTATATGTATGCATATTAATTATATTGTATATTATTATAATATTTTAATTCTTTAACTCCATAAATTTGTAAAGGGAAATAAGGGAAGGAAATAATGTAGTAAAATGCATGAAGCAGATCTAAACATGCACTTAAAGTTCACGCATGGGAGAGAACCACAGGGACCATAGTAAAGAGGAAAGATGCTTAAAGAGCTGATGTAGCCAGGCCAGGTCTGTGGACCCATAGAGGGAGGTTCCTCAGGTCCAGCCAACAGGGTCCTTGACTTCACACAGGATAGAAATGAAACTGAGCCCAGAGGAAGTGAGAGCAGAATTTACTGAAGATACACAGAGTGAAGATACAGAGACAGCATCCAGGAGACTTGGAAAGTAAAAGAAGAGTGAGTTTCATCTTTGCTTGTGGTCCAGCATTTTATTTTTCCTTTCCTTTCCTTTCCTTTCCTTTCCTTCCCTTCCCTTCCCTTCCCTTCCCTTCCCTTCCCTTCCCTTCCCTTCCCTTCCCTTCCCTTCCCTTCCCTTCCCTTTCTTTCTTTCTTTCTTTCTTTCTTTCTTTCTTTCTTTCTTTCTTTCTTTCTTTCTTTCTTTGGATCATGGTCTGGTGTATATGCCCTCTCAGGCATCTAGGAACCAGTTAGAACAAGGGAAAATATGCAGGTGTTCTCATAAGTCACTTATTCTTTGGAGCGAGGGGCCCTTGACATGGAGCTGTCTAGCACTGGTGGTCTGGAATATACACACATGAGGGCTTCCTTTGGTGGTTCTTGCCTGGTTCTTCCTTACACATTATCTCTTGTGTTGAAAGCCTCTAAGGAAATCTTTAATTCCTTGTCCCTAACAAGGGGGACATATATGATGAAGCATGTGTAAGATGGGAATGCAGGTTCTCACAAGAATAGAAGCCAGAAATGGAGCAAAAAGCAGATTTTTATGAAGTCCCTTCATCTTTCCTATATCAGAAGTAGGACTTGAGCTTAACTTCCACTGGGTAGAAACTCGCTCATTGGGCTCTGGCAGACCAGTTTGTATCAGATCAACCATTCTATCAATAACGCTAGAAAAGTTGGGTTTAAAAACTGTTGTTTAATGACTTTTGAAAGCTTCTAAAGGAGCAGACTTGAGGGTCCTGGAGAAAAGGAAAGCTCAGATATGCATAGGTAACATTTCACACTGCCGTATGCCCCAGGATTTTTGAAAATGCTAAAGTAGCTGCTGAGAGTAGTTTTGAAATTCTCATGAGGCTGAGGGAACAATGAAATTAAGCATCTGTTAAGGGAGAAAAGCCTTCATAAGCACTTGGGACTTTTATCTGGGAACCCCAGAGGGCTACATTCTAGGAGTAAGAACAAACTGGAAATAGACCAACCTTTCCAGCAACTGAAACTCCATTTAAGTCACCTCAATCTCAGATTAGGTGATCTGCTCTTACTCTGTCTGCCACAAATGAATGCAAAAACCTCTCTGGAGGAATATAACATAGTTAGAAACTCAAGGTGATAATGGAAATAAGAACAAAAATCAAGCTTATAAAAATACAAGAATTTACAAAAAAAAAATCAAGAGGACAAAAAAGTCACATAATCCAGTTAGCAAATCCAAAAAACTGTTATTACTGTGTTCAAGAAATTAACAAAATGGAGAATTTCAGCAGAGAAGTAAACATTATAAAATAGGATTATGTGTAAATTCTAAAGTTGAAAAATACAGCAACTGAATTTAAGAACTTAATACATGGACTTAACAGCAGATTAGGCACAATTTAAAAGTAAAAAAAATAATAAGAAAAAATAATACACAAAAGAGCAAAAATGATATATGGCATGTGGTGAAAATGTCTAATATTCATGTCATGGGAGTTCAGAAGGAGAGACAGGGTAGGTGGTAGGTGAGAAGCAATATTTGAAGAGCCATTGCTAAGGTTTTCTAAAACATGCAAGACCTTAAGCCAAAAGATGTAAGAATTACTTCAAATGCCAAGTAGGATAAATACAAGATACCCATGTTTAAACACATCATAGTAAAACTATTGAAAACTAAAACACAGAAGCAGTCAATAGAAAAAATTATATTACCTTTAAAGAAATAAGAATTTCATATAGCGACAGTGGAAGCCAGAAGACTATGCTTGATAGTTTTAACATGCTTGGAGTGGGGGTAAATCACTGCTTTCTCAGAAATCTATACCCAGTGAAAATATTCTCAAGCAAAAAACAAACAAACAAACAAAAAACAGGTAAATAAAAGGTAATTTCAGACTAACAAAAACAGAATTTATTACCAGTAGAACCACAGTGAAAGAAATAATAAGGGCACTTCTTCAAGTAGAAGGAAAATGATCCCAGATAGAAGCATGAAAATACAGAAAGAAATAAAAATAGAATAAATATGTGGATAAATCTAAATGAATATTCCCTGTATAAAACAATTACAATAATATATCATTGGGTTTAAATAATGTTTAAAACATGGCAGTATAAGTTCAAAAAGAGGAAGGAGTTAAAATATCCTAAGGTCTTTGAGTTTTCTGAGATGTATTAATTTATATTAAACTTTAGTAAGTTAATGATGAATCTTATAATCTCTAGGGTAACCGCTTAGAGAGTAGTGAAGACAAGAGAAACTTAAACATTGAGTTCACCCAGAAGCAGTTCCTGTGACAAGGGTTTAAATAAATGCAAATGGTTTATTGGGAGATGATCCCCAGTGAAAGTAGGGCAGACAGGGAGCCAGACAGGGATGGGAAAGGAGGCAGGTGGGAAGAGCTGGAGTTTTATATTAGAAAACACTGGGGATCAGGTTAAAATAGGCATCTTAGGGTTATCTCATCCAAGGGGTGATCCCATAATTATTTATCCCAGGACTGATATTTTACTGGCACTTCTGGCTTTTTTAGTGTGAAGGCAGAGAGGACTCTCATGGCCAGAGAGACCCTTCAAGTGTCGAATCCCAAGTGTAAGCAGTTGGGCTAGAGTGCCAGGAAATTATAAACTCCAGAGGTTGTGGAGGAAGTACCAACAGATGCTACAATACTAAAAGCGTGTACGTGTATGTACCAAAGACAGATGGAAGAATATACATAGTAGCATTATTGTAATGGCCTCAAACTAGAAACAACCCAAATTTCCCAATAGTAGAATGAATAAATGTTAATATATTCATACAAGGCCATATTATACAGCCTGAAAGCAAACTACAGCTCTAAACAAGAACATGGCTGTTCCTCACTTTTCTCATGACGGTGAGAAAAGAAGCCAGATGCTGCAGAATGCACACTGAAGATTCCATCTATATAAGATTCAAAAATCTGCAAAACTCACCTGTGGTATTAGAGTGGTGGATAACTTTAAGGATGACGGGATTTTAAAATGCATGGTGGGTAAGAGAGCTTTCTGGGGCGTTGATGATATTCTGTTTCTTGATCTCAAGGTGGAGAGTAATGCCACCTTATTCTGTTTGTGTTAATTCACAAACTGTTCATTTCAATATGTGTACCTTTCTGTATGCATTTAAAACTTCAACTTAAAAAGGTTATTAAAATGAAAAAATATTAGCTGGGTGAAGGAGCAAATGAAGGGCTACTGCCCACACTGGTGACTCTATACCTGAAGGGTCTTTTGGGCCACAGGAGAAATGGAAAGAAACCGTCAGTCACAGGAAGATAAGAGTGAGCAAGATGTGTGAGCGATTGTGAAGAGGCTTATCTGTGGGAACTGGAAAATCCATGTTAGATACCATTGGGAATATCAGGCTCATTTAGTGAGTTAAGACAAATTGTGAGAGAGTGGGGAATTTGTCCTTGGCATCACCAGTAGTATAAACTCATTGTTGCATGTGACACTCCAGGCTCTGTTCCAATCCCTCTCTCACTCTTCACAAGTAACCCCATACTTGAAACAGTAGAGATCCCGTCTCCTTTGCTAAGTTGGTAAAATGCATAACACAGGTAGACACTTAATTGATAGTGATGAAATTAAAACCAGCAATGGTGCGGAACTTTAATTTACTTAAAACAAAATGTGGCCAACATTGAAGACCTTATAAGATGGTTGTGAAAATATGTGTCTGGAAATTTGAACCTTGTTTCTGGAAGGCACCAAACTGGACACCAGGAACACAGTGATAGTTCAGCTACGTAAGCCTGTCTGACCCATAACATGAGTGATGGAATTCACTATCTGTGTCTGACTATAAGAGAGAGTAGAAAGACCAGTTCAAAGTAACTGAGTCTAATTTATGGAGAGCAGTGTTTTGAATACATGTATGAACAGATTTAATGATATTATATGATTGGGGGCCAAGACAATGTATACTTAAGGCAATGCCATGATTGGGAAGTATATTCTGATTTTTCTGCCACTTTGTCTTTTTTCCCCTTTAATAAAAAAGGCAAGTGAAAGTTAAGATGGAAACTTCTGGAGGGGGCAAGTAATGAGTATTCTAATTATTAAAGATTCCTTTCAAGCCTTCAGATAGCACACGGAGTTGAAACTGTCTCTCTTCAAATTCCATTAAGAGCAGAACAGCCATGCCTGAGATGGTCATGATGGTGTTTCCTGCCAAGCCTTTTCTGTCAGCCGCAACCTAAGGAAAGCAGAAAGTGAAGTTCTTTTCTGCTTAGAATGCAGTTCATCTTTGGAAATTAGCTTTCTTACTGTTAAGGGGATATAAAGGATATCCCTGTAGCAATGAACATTTGCCTGTGAGGCTTTGTCTACTAACTGACAATGTATAGGCAGTCTTCTTTGGTTAGATGGAAGAGAGGGCAGGTGATATAATTCATGCACACGTTCTGGAGTTGGGGAAATGAGAGATTTCTCCAGTTTCCAAAGGATACAGAGAGGGTAGTACAGTAGAGAAATTATTTTTTCATAATAGTAGAAATCCATATACATTTAATGATGATTGCTTACTTATTGACTGCTCTTGTTCCAACAACAGGTCATCGCCTCCTTGTGAACAAAACAGTGCTTTCAAATTGTGATCACGTCAGCGGACACTGAAACGACTAGAAAGAACTAGACTTTAGCGGTCACAGCAAGCTCCATGTTTTTGAGAATTGCTTTACAATCTAAGGCCGCGTCTGCACAGTGTTTGTTTTGCACGAGCTGGTGCCTACAGGTGGTCACAGTCAGAAACTGGAGCGGAGAGGGCCGTGGACCCCCACTGCCCAGAATCCTAGGTTTCCTTGCCTTCCTGGGTAGATTCCACATTCAGCCCTCAAGGCTTCTGGCAGTTTCTGTGCTGACATGCAGAGCGGACAAGCTCTTTGACAGAGCACAATACGAACACATGGGCAGCACTGGGACGCTGCCTGCTAAGTGTGACAAAGGAGCCCTCAGCACAGCAATGGCATATGGAAAGCAGGCATGAAATTATCCCAGGCTTGGGTTTAAGAACTGTGCAGGCTTTTTTATTGAGCTCAAAGTGCTGGGTGGTTACAAGCTCCACTTTGCTCCAGCTGTGAAAAAGCTGGCTAGGTTGTCTTTGTCTGGTAGAACATTACTAATATTGAACAAAATTTTCCATCTTCCTTCTTACTCTACTATTTTGCTCTGACCCTTAAGTGGTAACTTGCTTTCTGGATTCACAGGCAAAATGTGTGTATAGTGTGTGTGCATGCACACACATGCACGCATACTTAACATACATACATGCACACACACAAGTAAGTGAATAAACTCAAATAACTTCTCCTTGAACTTCTCTGAGTTGGTGAATTACTTAGCTGTCCTTAAGAGAGAGAGACCTGCCGTGTAAACTCTTATTCCAGAAAGAAACTCTAATCCAAGGAAACATACTTTCATCTCCAGAGAACTTTGAGGATCTTTTGTGCTTTAAAGAAATTCTGCTGAGAGCCCTCTGCCTAGATGCCAGTCCCCATTGGGTGTGAGAATCAGCAGCCTCATTCTACCCTCAAGGACTGGGGAGGGCCCACACACTGAGTAACTGTATGGGGAGGTTGAAGGAAACAAGGGTGAGTAGGGAGAATAAGTGGGGGCGGGTAGAGGAGTCAAAGTGATATGAATAGGAATCTAATGTTCTTTAATCCTAATTTGCAAATCACCAGTAGGATCAAAATGAAATATCCCTGCCATCTATTTAATATTTTAATCAAGAATTTTCCTCAGTTGGCAGAAATAGTGGTTGATAGTTCCACTTAAATAGATTAGTGCATGGGACGGTCTTCACCAGGTATGCTTTGGATGGCAGCAGCTAACCGTATATCCATACAAGAATAAGGAAGCGAGTCAACTCATGTTTCCTCCTTTTGGCACCTTGTCTTTCCAAGCATGCAAGGTGATGGCCAGTCAGGACCTGGTGAAGAGCAATAGCTCGTCCTACGGAAGCTTTTCCACTTGAATCACCTCATTAGCTCTGGAGAGTGAAAAGCACAGGGTCATGAAAAACTTTGGGCTGACTTGTTAGGGGCAGGAGTTGGGGGCAGTTTAGACACAGTGTATGGGTGCCTGTACCCTGGGTGATTCTCAGAGCCATTGATGACTATGGGAGGATCCTCTCTTGTAGCTTCACTTTCTCTTTTGAAGCAGACAAGGCACAATAGAGGGGAAATGAATTCTTCTTTCTCATCCTCATTTGAGCATTTATTGTATTGCAGTTATAGTACTCAGATAAGCCAATAAAAGTTAGGTCAGCACTTCCAGATTTTTGGTTTCCATGGTTTTATAACTCAACTACGAATACTTGTGGGAAGAAATGAAACACACAATATCTAGCAGGAGAAGATGTTTTTCCTTTTGAATGATCTCTTTGAAGAAAAATGAGAGTTGGTTATTCCCTAGTGTCTTCTGAACTTTTCCAGTAATGACAATGATGATGATATGATGAGCCTTCCTCTTCCTGAAAGTTTTAAGTAGAACAGTCTTCCTGAATCTACAATGTTAGTATAAATAACTTGAAGTTTAACTCTTCGAAGACATTATTTTTCTTTTCCAATTTGTGGCCCAGATGAGATCAAACCCAATAAATATTCAACTCATGCTCTTATTTCTCTAATCCAATCATTTATCTCTCCAGCTACCTAATGTTGATTCAGCATCTTCTTGCTTTGCTCAACATGGAAGACCAGCATGGGCAAGGCGAAATCCTTGCCCTTAGGAAAACAGAGAATCACAACACACAGTGATTCAAACAGTAACAGAAGTAGTCACTGAGTAACATGGTATTATGGAGAACAGAGTCTTAGACTAGACTTGTAGATGGATTGGTTTCAGAGAAGAACTTCTGTGAAAACGACCACTGAGTTAAATTTTAAAGACTAGAACTTAGCTACATAGAATGTCAGACATTACAGGTAGAGAGAACAACATGATCAAAGGCAGGGAGGAATGGTAAACAGGTTACTAGTGCTAGGGAGGTAGGAATTGGAGAGAGGTGAATCTTAAGGTCCTGAAGGACCTTGTTAGCTAGACTAAAGTCCAGGCTACCACTGGGAAACTATTACCAACAGCCACATTAAAATTGATAAAAATTTGAGCTAGGGTAGTATCAGATTGTAAGAAAATGTAAGAAGAGACAAGTAATAAAAGTGTGAATTTAAAACCTATTCAGGACATAAACCCAGGAGAATTTGTCAGGGGTTAAGGAAACGAGAAAAGTCTAGAATGCCCTCTCAGGTTTCCAGCCTGTCTGGCTGGCTGAATATTGGTTTGTATGCAATTTGATGTTGGCTGGAGTTGAGGTGCCAATGTCCCACAGAGAGCTGAATTCAGTTTGAGGTTTAGGAGAGAATGTCTGGTCTGGAGATAATGTTTTGAAAATCATCAACATCTAAGTGGTGGTTAAAACCATGAGTGTAAAGAGATTGGATTATCTAGGGGAGAGAGATAAGAGTGAGAGCAGTATACTAAATACAGAACCATGAAGAAGACCTTCTTTTAAGAGTAGGATGGAAGGAAAAGAGTGCACGAAAATGACCTCACATATGTGGTGAGCATAACAGACATGGCAGAAGTATCCCTTTTAAGTAGCTACCACCTCAGTTCTGGAAGATCTGGCTACCTCATTTTTGGAATGACCTGCCAAGACAGGGATGACCTGAAAAAAGCATGTAGTTTCCTAAAAAAGAGGCGATTTGCTTGTATATGCAGTGTTTGGGTATCTTCCTATATTCATTTATTTCGAGACTATACTGTTAAGACTGCTCACTTGTGTTACCACATGCCTCTCCCGAGTTGCCATTTCACCTGGTTTCCAGGCCAGAGGTAGGCAATGCGCCCTACATTGGCCACTGTGCTCCAGTTCAGTCTCAGAACCCTTATTCCTATGGAACAGCTGGTAGACACTGGGAATTCAGGAAAGCTCTTCGCTGGTTGTGGCCTGCTGTATTCTAGTGCCAAATGAGGACCTACAGATATTGTGAAAAATCAAGCACATTTATTTCCCAGGTTGTTATAATTAAACTGAAGGAACAAAATCTTTCTGAGTAATTGCAAGGCTATATTCAACTCTGCTCACTGCAGGAGGAAAACCAGAGTCACTATATTTGATTTTTTTAATATTCAGGTATTGGCTAGAGGGGTTGGAGTAGATGGAAGGTTTTTTGAAACCTTGGGAGCTACTGTTGTATCAGCACAACACTGGCTCTCAACATTAATATGCAAAACGATCATGTGAATAACTCATTTAAAGTGCAGATTTCCTGGATCCTACGGCAAAGATTCCTATTCTGTGAGTATGGACATGAGCCCAAGAATCAATATTTTCTTAAAAATCCTATTCTGGGACACCTGGGTAGCTCAGTTGGTTAAACATCTATCTGCAGCTCAGGTCATGATCCTCAGGTTTTAGGATTGAGCTCTGCGTAAGCCTCCCTGCTCAGTGGGGAGTCTGCTTCTCCCTCTGCCCCTCCCCCTTGCTTGTGCTCTCTCTGTCTCTCTCAAATAAATAAAATCGTAACAAAAATAACCCTGTTGATTCTGATATATATGGTCTTTGAGAAACAGTCCATTAGAGTAGTGCTCTCCAAAGTAGGGTTCACACACCATCACCACCACCACCACCACTACCACCCCCTGTGCTACAGGGGACGATTAATCCTTTATAGTACTGAGAACAAAATTTTAGAACTTAGGTTAATATAGAAAGTTTTTAAACTTTGCTGCTGATTGCACTGATGCCCTACTGAACCTGACAATCAGCTGATCATGTCTTAGACAAAATGTGCAGAATGAGTGGAGTGGAAGTGGGAGCAGGAAAGAGGTCAAGTTTTGCTTATTGTTGTACAGTACCATGTGTATTGTCTTGGTAAGCGGATTTAAGGGTTGGTGATCTTGTTTAATTAACCTACCCCTCACAAAATGAGTGAATGCCTTAGAACAGATTTCTACAAAGAACCTGTGAATTGATGATAATGTTGAAGGAACATCCATAAGGATCAAAAGAAAATGGCCATGCTGGCCATTGTCCTGCTTTTTCAGGGTCCTGGTCAGCTACATCAAGGGGTAAGAAACAGTGACAATCTAATTGGATATGATTACCAAGAAGACTATTTGAAATTTGGACTTACAGCCACTATCATTAATGATAAACTTCTCCCAAAGTGCCCATCATGTCTTGAGAGAATAGCTTATGCCATCTTGATTAGCAGGGCAGAAGAACAATTAGAGAAACATTAGAAGAATTAGAAGCCTATGATGCAGAGGGTAGGTTCTAGACACAAGAACCAGCCTCCTTGTTTGAATTCATGTTCTGTTGCTTACCAGCTGTGTGACCCGTGGGTGACTCAGTTTCCCCCCTTGTAAAATGGGGAATAATAATACCTACCTTAGGGGGCTATTATGAGGATTAAAGAAGTTAATATGTGTAACGTGCTTAGACAAAGGCCTGGCAAATGGTGCAAATAATACAAATATTAGTTTAAACAGTTTATCTTATTTTGTGATCTCGTTTATAGATTTCTATTTTTATATTATATATGGATGGGCTTTATTAAAATCTGTAAATAAATATACTAATACTGGGGGTACATGCTTAAACATTGTGGCTGATAAAGATGAGAGAGTAAAAGATCTATCATTCACTTTCCAGGAGGTACTGATGTTCCTAAAACCTTCCCAGGCCTCTGGGAGTATAAGTAGTATGACGTCAGCCTTTGCTGGGCCTGGGGGCATCGGACGGTGGGGCCTGGGTAAAACAGCAAAAACATACCACTTTTTGACAGTCTTTTCTCCACATCTCTTCTGTACAATTAAACAGTCTGACCTAATTGTCACTTTATTTCATTTTTTTTTTCTGGTCCTCATTTCTGTCACTCCAGTATATTACCTGAAAAAATGGAAATGTGCTAGTTTGGAATAACGAACTTTTGAGGAGCTCTCCTGCTCCCCTGCTCTCCTGCTCCTTATGTCCTCTCCCTCTGGCACTCGACCCTCTGCCCCAAGATCTCTGCTCATGAGCATCAGTGCTCCTAGGAACCAGACATATCCACATGGGCAAATGTGTGTACAAACACAATTCTTCCCTTTTCCACTCGGTACAGCTAGGTGAGACTGAACTTTTTTTTTAAAAGCAGCATTACTGAGAAGAAAACAAAAAGGGAACAAACACGATGCCAAGTGATTGAAATACATGAGAATGTCCAGTATTTCTTCCCAGTCTTCATTTACTGAACATTCCTCCATCCCTTTTCTCAATTTCCTTGAGCGAATTCCTACCCAACGTAGCTTCAGCTTGGATCCTCTGTAAATTTTCACTTAGTTACTTCCAAATTCTGACCCTACTTGAAGGGCTCATGCACAGAATTGCCCTAGAAGACCTTAAATATCTCCTCCAACTTTCTCTCTCCCTCTCTCTCCCAGTAGACTCTTCTCTACCATTTTCTAAACAGATCTGGCTCATTTTCTCATGGCCTCTCCCTGGAGTCTTCTCCCAGTGCTCTCAGCTGGGACAAATCCTATTTGGCTTCTTAGGACTCCTCAAATTTCTCCTTTCTGGCAGACTCTTATAGACCAGAACATCCCAAATCACACCCCTAGAAGTGTAGATCTGCATCATATGTCTTCATGCAGGACTACTTGATTGGAGCAGAGTTTTCAGGGGACATTTTTAAGGTGTCTTTCTTTTTAGCACAGGTCCGCCATATCCAGATCCACTGTGAACATGACCATGTCTCATACACCATGGAACCATTGCATCTCAGGTTTGAAAAAGAATCTACCCCCTACCTCCACCCAATGGGTGAGTCCTCTCTGAGATCCCAGTGCATATGTCCATATGTTAGAATGTGTCCCATGGCAGTGGCCTCACTACCTCTCTAGCCATCTCATTCCCTAAAGCAGAATAGCTTTCATTTCTTTCAGAATTGATGTCATCGAATACAGTCTGAATTTTGAGACAACATAGCAGAGTTAAAAAAAAAAGCAAAAAAATGGTTGAACTGGTGATGAATTTAGAATGTGATGATACTGCAGACTGTTTGGGTGCTGTGGAAATGTACATTGAATAGAGCTAAATTATGGAGGTTTAACATTTGTTTAATATGCATGCTTGGCTAATTTCTCCTCAAGTGAATGTTTAAAGGTAATGTCCTTTGAAACAGGCAGGCTTATCCTGGAAAATATTAGGGTTCTAAAATGGTTAAAAGCTGGCGGGCAGAGAACTCTGGTCCTTTGAAATGTAGCCTTCTTTTCTAGGCACTGCAAGACTAACTAAGCTATTATAATTTACTGGTGTACTATTGACAATAGGCTTGTTACTGTGTAAAATATAAACATAGATTAGCTTTGCCTTTGGGACATACACTGTAGATGTGGAATGCCTGTTGACAAAGTTGATGAGATTATTTTGAATGTATGGGTATGTTTTACTGTTTTGCATTGCTTTGATATTGTTTTCATCTTTATAGCTTGTCTCCATTTCAGAAGAATCCCATTATTTAGGTGGTTCTTCAAAGACCTTTATCAGCCACTTCTCCAGCTTCCCCTTGCCGGAGATCCTGATGTTAAGTTCCTCTGTTAGTCTGATCTATCAGCACTGATTCCTTTATTGATTTCTTTTTCTGTGCAGTCGTTGATGGTATTGAGAACACAGTCAAGGCCTTAACATATCCTTAGACATAAATATGCATCTGATTAAATACTTTAAGTGAGCTAAAAAATGAAAGAAAAAGGTAAAACAACCACATTACATTTTGTTATTGTCTTTCACTGGTCAAACAGTAACAACCGAAGCAAGAGAAGTTGTTCAGTCCCTTTGTGGTTGGCAGAACAATGCTCCTCTTCCCTGAAAATGGCCATGTCCTAACCCTCCAGAACTTTGACAAAATTAATTTACATTAAAGATGTAATTAAAAGTACAGACCTTTAGATGGGAAGATTATCTCAGGTTATCTCGATGGGCTTGACCTAATCACACAAGTGTTTCCTGGAGAACGCTTCCCAGCTGTGGTCAGAGGGCAATGTTACTAAGCTGTAAGAGTCAGAGGTTCAGATTTCTGGCTTTGAATTGGAGAAAGGAGAGCAGAGGTCAAGGAATTTGAACAGCCTCTAGAAGTTAGAAAAGGCAAGGAAACGTATTTTCCCTTAGAACTTCCTGAAAGGAGTTAACAAAACAAAGAGGCAACCCACAGAATGGGAGAAGATATTTGCAAATGGCACTACAGATAAAAGGCTAGTATCCAAGATCAATAAAGAACTTCTCAAACTGAATACCCCCAAAAAACAAATAATCAAGTAAAAAATGGGCAGAGGAAATAAACAGACAATTCTCCAAAGAAGAGAACAAATGAACATGAAAAAATGTTCAACATCATTAGCCATCAGGGAAATTCAAATGAAAACCACATTGAGATACCACCTTACACCAGTTAGAATGGCAAAAATAGACAATACAAGAAACAACAAATGTTGGAGAGGTTGTGCAGAAAGGGAAACCCTCTTACACAATTGGTGGGAATGCAAGTTGGTGCAGCCACTTTGGAAAACAGTGTGGAGTTTCCTCAAAAAGTTAAAACTAGAGCTACCCTAATACCCAGCAATTGCACTATGAGTATTTATCCTAAAGATACAGATGTAGTGAAAAGAAGGGCCAGGGCACCTGGGTGGCTCAGAACGTTAAGCCTCTGCCTTCGGTCAGGTCATGATCTCAGGGTCCTGAGATCGAGGCCTGCATTAGGCTCTCTGCTCAGCAGGGAGCCTGCTTCCTCCTCTCTCTCTACCCGCCTCTCTGCCTACTTGTGATCTCTCTCCCTGTCAAATAAATAAATAAAATCTTGGGGCGCCTGGGTGGCTCAGTTGGTTGGGCGACTGCCTTCGGCTCAGGTCATGATCCCGGAGATCCGGGATCGAGCCCCACATCAGGCTCCCTGCTCGGCGGGAAGCCTGCTTCTCCCTCTCTCATCCCCCCTTCTTGTGTTCCCTCTCTGGCTGTGTTTCTCTCTGTCAAATAAAAATCTTTAAAAAATAATAATAATAAAAATAAATAAATAAAATATTTAAACAAAAAAAAAGAAAAGAAGGGCCATATACACCCCAATATTCATAGCAGCAATGTCCACAATAGCCACTGTGGAAAGCACCAAGACGCCCTTCTACAGATGACCTGATAAAGAAGATATGGTCCATTTATACAGTGGAATATTACTCATCCATCAGAAAGGATGAATACCCAACATTACATTAACATGGGTGGAACTGGAAGAGACTATGCTAAGTGAAAAAAGTCAAACAGAGAAAGATAATTATCATATGGTTTCACTTATTTGTGGAACATAAGAAGGACATTAGGAGAGGAAAGGAAAAATGAATGGGGGAAAATCGGAGGAGGAAACAAACCATGAAAGACTATGGACTCCAGGAAACAAACTGAGGGTTTTAGAGGGGAAGGTGGTAGGAGGAAGGGTTAGCCTGGTGATGACTATTAAGGAGGGCACATATTGCCTGGAGCACATGGTGTTATAAGCAAACAATGAATCATGGAACACTACATCAAAAACTAATGATGTACTGTATGGTGACAACATAACATAGTAAAAAAATTAAAAATAAGTAAAAAAAGAATTTCCAGAAAGGAATGCACCCTTATTGACACCTTGGCCCGGTTGTACTTCTGACATACTGTAAAATCATGAGTTTGTGTTTAAGCCAATACCTGTATGGTAATCTGTTACAGTAACAATAGAAATGAATACTCTGTATTTTAGAAAATACAGTGAAAGCAAATCAAAAATTCATTTCTCATATTTGTTGAAAATTTGGTCATTAAATTCTAAATCTAGAAAGATTTGCAGCAAAGTCAAATACGGCCTATCCATATGAAGCTAAGGGTCTCTGGGAAGTGTGACTGTCTAAGTGCCCTGATTTCTATTCATTTTGGAATAATCAGAGTGGGAGTGACTGACACTTATTCTACAAAGTCTTGGAACTCTTTGGCCATCCAGCAATTAATATTTTTTTTTTGCATTTATAAGTGACCTTTCTAAAAGGCTAACATTCCTCATCTTAAATCCTTTTGTTTTCCTTCAATAAAATCCAAGCTTTTTAACATGCTTAACAAAGCTCTTAAAAAAAAAAAAAAAGCCCCTCTCTATTCCTGCAGCCTTCCCTTTGACCACTTCTGTTCTAGCCATACCACTGCTTGCCTTCATATTCTCTCTGATCTCTATGCCTTTGCACATGCTCCTGGAGCCTCTTCTCTCCATGGCTTCACCTATTCATTTGTAACAACACAGACACTATCCTCTCTATGAAGACATCCTGCCACTCTCCAGACATTCCCAACATTCCCCTCCACTCACCTTCACAACCACGGGAACATCTATCATACTGTAGTAGGAAGCAATACTTGTCTGTATTTTTACGAGCTCTTTATAGACCCACAGAGCTCTTTCCTCTTTAACCCCGATGCCTACTCCTACAGCTGACTGGCACCTAGAAAGCTCTTAAGAAGCACTTGTTGAATGGAAGGGTAAGCCACATTCTTATTGTCTGTGAAAGCCTTCAGCAGAGGTTAGAAATCAAGAATCTGGCTCATGTATTTGGAAGGTACAGTGATTTCTTTTTAACACTTTAGAGGTGGCCAGAGATTCCTGATGTTTCTTATTTCCCCCACAGTATCCCCTAGTTTGAACAATGCAAGTAATGTTGGAGTAAGGATTTTTAATCTGGAGCACATAGAAATTCAACAAATAGGCTTCATGGGGGCCTTGCAGACCAGCTGAAATATGTATTTTTTATTTTATTTTGTTTTACTGTTCATATGTACTTGGGGAAAATCAAAGATGTGTTCATATTCTCAAGCCGAAGTGGTCCCAGGGATTCTGTGGTAATAATGGGCAGTGTCGCCAGAGAGAACATTCAAGCCTTCCTCTGACTTGAAGCTGCTCCCATTCAATTTCAAGTCTCTCCATTTTGGAAGCTTTTGTAACCACATTTGCACTTAAAGGAAGAAATTATTTCTGTTCTTCCTTAATAGGCAGTCTGAAGACAAAACCTTCCTGGAATGGTAGTCCCGGCTGATATTTCTTCTGTATGGACAGTGGGGTGTGAATCTGACTCTCTTCTAGTAAGCAAGTGGGGTATCAGGAGCAGGGTGGCTTCAACACAGTCATTTACATGGGATTTCACATTTTTTAGGACTAACAAGGGACTCCGAAGTATCACTTGTCTTCACCACCTGCTGTAAAGAAAAATTTCACATAAGTTGTATAAATTGGATTACGTTTTATCCCACTTTACGTATGCTTCCCTTGCCCCTGAGAAGGTGGTTGCTGTAAGGTTTTTCATCGCGAATAGAACAGAGACTGCAAAGGCAAACAGGGTCCAAAGAGTGAGCTTTATTGCAAGCACCCTCGGGAGAGGTTTCACAGTTTGGGGAGAAGAGAGTCGGGGAAGTCGCGCCTGGGTTGGGGAGTGCAGAGTTTTTAAGCCTTATTGGTTCTGGGTCTGGATTTGGGTGGGTTTCTTCCATATTAGGCAAGGGAACATCGTGTCCCTAGGTGATTGGCTGGGGGTGGGGAAAGTCCAGAAGATGGTGGGTGGTCCCTGGCTGGAAAGCCAGGTATGGAAAGTTTTGGTTTCCTGGCTAGGTTTCGATTTACTGGAGATGACGTGGTGTCCACAGCTGCTTTGGTGGGAAGATCAGCCATCTTGGGTGCCCCTGTCTCTCAGCCATCCCAACAGTTGCCAAAACGTACCCAGCACATTGCACACTGAAAGGGCCACTTGGAGAAAACCAGACTTCAGTTGCTTGGGGAATATTCTGAGTATTGCCTTTTCAAAAAGTGAAGAAGTGGTGAGAGACAAAATGTACCCATGGGCTTAGATCCTTGAATTAAATGGTGTGTGGTCTTCCAGGGCTGGGCCCACGATGTGTTCTTTAAATAGGTAGTATACCTACCCATGGAAACCTTTCTGCAAATAAACCACAAAGTCACAGACGTGGGCACAGCATTTGAATAAGAGCAGGGAGAGAAAAAAATAACCTTTCCTCAAGGTCACCATCTTTGTCTCTGTGAACTTATTTAGGGGGCCTGAAGAAACTAACTTGGTAATTGGGGAATTTTTCCTTGGAGAAGGATAAATTTCTGACTGATGTGTCCAAAATTCATCAGACATTGTCAAAACTGTGAGACCAGGGCAGCGGGGGAGCTGGCCCTCCTGCATTTCTGCCTCAGTTAATGGTCTGTCTGCACCGAATGCTGCTGTAGTGATTTGGGGGTGAATATGAATCACCGTGAAAGACTCAGTATAGCTCTCAGAATCCATTGCACTCATTCATTTATTAAAACATCAGTTATTTAGGGGAGCCTGGGTGGCTTAGTTGGTTAAGTGACTGCCTTTGGCTCAGGTCATGATCCTGGAGATTGGGAATGAGCCCAGCATCAGGCTCCCTGCTGGGTGGGAGGCCTGCTTCTCCCTCTCTGTGCTTGTGCTCCCTCTCTCGCTGTGTTTCTCTCTGTCACATAAATAAATAAAATCTTAAAAAAACAAAAAACAAAAAACAAAACTTGTGCTTCCTCTCTCGCTGTTTCTCTCTGTCACATAAATAAATAAAATCTTAAAAAACAAACAAACAAAACATCAGTTATTTAGACCATCTACTCTGAGGCAACTTCTAGGCCCTGAGATTCTCTGAAATAGATTTGGCTACAGGGAGCTCAGTTATTTTAATAGAACAAGTCAAAGATTGGCTCCTAGCTTTGTCTTTTTTTTTTTTTCTGAATAGTAGTTAATCCATCTGCATTCATCAGAGTCATATTACTCTTCTTCCACCTCTTGCAGACCTTTGAGAGAGGTGTTGGCAGAGATACACAGATGGAGATGAGGGGGTACCTATCCTCAAGCAGTTTCCTGTCGACTGTTTAGTTTACTTTAAGCCCTCTTTTAGAAATAGCAAATTATACACTATAAATAAAAGTATTTTTTCATCTTCCCTTCTTCCCCCTTCCTTCTGGAGAAACAGCTTCAGTGTAAAAATTTTGTTTCTAGAGATTGCTAGGGATTTGTCTATAAGGAGTTGGTCCTCTCTTATACCAACTAAGGTAACTTTCAGGCTCACCAAAAGTCTTCAGGCCTCAAAAAATCATGGAATTAGCAAAGGGACAATAATCATAGGAAGTTATTTTCCCCTTTTTTCTCTACATAGAAGATTATCTCAATTAGCCCATGAGACAGAATTTATTTCTTTATTCCATGTATTTCTTTTTACTTATCTATTTTTTAGAGAGAGGGAAAGAACACGTGTGCAAACAGGGGGAATGGGCACAGGGAGAGGGAGAGAGAATCTTAAGCAGGCACCACACTCAGAGCAGAGCTTGACATGGGGCTCAATCTCACAACCTTGAGTTCATGACCTGAGCTGAAATCAAGAGTCAGATGCTCATCTGACTGAGTGACACAGGTGCCCCTTTATTCCATGTATTTCTGAAGCCCACTTTCTACCTCCCAGCGTCTTCTACCTTTTGATATATGGATTAACACTGACTTCCCTGTATTTTCTTGAATCTAGGACTTTTCCCAACTTTAGAATTATAGTGAAGGGTGCCTGGGTGGCTCAGTGGGTTAAGCCCCTGCCTTCAGCTCAAGTCATGATCTCAGGGTCCTGGGATCGAGGCCCGCATTAGGTTCTCTGCTCAGCGAGGAGCCTGCTTCCTCCTCTCTCTGCCTGCCTCTCTGCCTACTTGTGATCTCTCTCTCTGTCAAATAAATAAATAAAATCTTAAAAAAAAAAAAAAGAATTACAGTGAAGCCTACCAAATCTTGATGCACCTACCTTGTGACAATCCTATGCAAAATTTGCTTTTTTTCCCCCTGCTATTGACTAATATTGATTCTAACTTAATGTCAAACTGTCTTTAACATGACTGGTGACTACCTTCTATCACTGTGGTTAACATAACAGGTACATGATTGAGTATGCATGCAAAGTTATCTGCATTTAGGTTCTTCCCTTTCCTCATTTTGAGTTACCTCTGTCCTTAAGTACACCCCTTTGAGGTGAAAAACAAATCAGAACAATTGTCTGTGGATATTTATCTGATTCCTGACAATCATCATTGAACCAGCATTTGCTACTGAACCAGAAAATAAGGGATTTTAAGAGTATGTAAATAATATTTTTTGATATTGAATTTGAGGCCATTTCCCTAGTTAAGAAAGGTCTTATTTAAAATTCTTTATTAACTATAACTTTATTAATAATGCAATTCTTTTTAGTGATTTCTGTGCCATTTTTAAATGCTCATATGCTATGTATTTTTTAAAAGATTTTATTTATTTATTTGACAGAGAGAAACACAGCTAGACAGGGAGCACAAGCAGGGGGAGGGAGAGAGGGAGAAGCAGGCCTCCCACCGAGCAGGGAGCCCAATGTGGGGCTTGATCCTGGAACTCTGGGATCATGACCTGAGCCAAAGGCAGATGATTAACTACTGAACCACACAGGCACCCCAATATATGCTATGTATTTAGAAGAAAATAACCACTGATTGGTTTGAATGACCATTTTTTAATTTTCTTTCTTTCTTTTTTTTTTTTTTTCAGTGTTTCATGTAGGGTCCAATGATTCATTAGTTGCGTATAGCACCCAGTGCTCGTCACATCACATGCCTTCCTTAATGCCCATCTGTGGTCATTTCTATATATAATAGGGGGAAAAGATTAGCTAGAGAGGATAAGGCTAATAAATCCCTGGCACCTTTCTGTGGCAGAAGTTTGATACTTATAACTCCAGATAAGGAATAAGGTGGCCCTTTTCTGTGCCAACAAAGCTTCTAGTGTTTGCATTTATTATAACATTTTATCACACGGCCTTATGATTGTTAGTATTCCTATTTGGTTAGCTATATGCTTCTTGATGGTAGTGAATATTTTTTACTTGTATTATTGCTTTATATGTTGGAATATCTTTTGTCTGCCAAAGAGAGGAACCCAACTCAGACCACCGTAAGCATAAAAGGAAATTTATTGGCTCAGATACCAAAAGGGTCCAGGTTCCAGTCATGTCTGGGTTCAGAGAGCCAAATAATTTTTACTAGCAATCTCTCTTTGCCTCTCATGCAGATGGCATATTAGAAGACTCCCCCAAATAGAGAAAATGGCACCATGTAGCTGTTGCATACCTAAAACATGTATCTGGTGGGGCACCTGGGTGGCTCAGTTGGTTGAGCAACTGCCTTCGGCTCAGGTCATGATCCCAGAGACCCGGAATCGAGTCCCACATTGGGCTGCCTGCTCGGCGGGAAGCCTGCTTCTCCCTCTCTCACTCTTCCTGCTTGTGTTCCCCCTCTAGCTGTGCTTCTCTCTGTCAAATAAATAAATAAAATCTTAAAAACAAAACAAAACATGTATCTTTTGATGGGAAAGTTAGTATTTTTTAATTTCTTGGACAGACAACTTCCACAGAGGGTTCTTTTCAGTTCACCTTGGGTCCCATGCTTATTCCTGAGAGGACCTCATTGCCCATGCTTGAGCCATGTGTCTACTCCCAAAGCGGGTGGATGTGGTCAGTCCCACTCAAACCACAGGAAATGGGAAATAAACAATTCTCAAAAGAATTGGTAATTGGGAAACAGTCACCCTGCTAATTAACATAATTTTTTGCATCTAAAAGATAATTTACTAATGTTGAATAAAAAGATGAGTGTTAGATGCAACTAATAAATCATTGAACATCATATCAAAAACTAGGGACACCTAGTGGCTCAGTTGGTTAAGCAGCTGCCTTCAGCTCAGGTCGTGATCCTGGAGTCCCAGGATCCAGCACTGCATCAGGCTCCCTGCTCCTCGGGAAGCCTGCTTCTTCCTCTCTCACTCCCCCTGCTTGTGTTTCCTCTCTAGCTGTGTTTCTCTCTGTCAAATAAATAAAACTATTAAAAAAAAAAAAACTAATTATGTACTCTATGTTGGTTAACAGAACATTAAAAAAAGTCATCAAAAAAAAAAAGATGAATACCTGTTTATCCATTTGACTATTAAACCTTGTCTCCCTTCAGAGTCCAGTGTGAGCCCCTTTTCCCAGATACCCTAAGAGTTCCTTGCAACCATGATATGCTTTTATACCATTGGATTTATTGTTGATGTTGGGGGGCATTAATTTTAGAATGGGGCATTGTTTGAAGTTTTTCTATATTGTCTTGTCTTGATATCTGAACACCAGCATCCACAACTTAACTTTTGATGTACCTATGAAACTATCACTAAATACTTACAGATTTGATTAAATTTTATAGAAAGAAGTGATATGACATGACAACTTTTCATATGATCCTTTAATCTCAACATTTAAGATTTGGGGGCAAATGCACTTTTTATGTGTAAGCTCTCTTTTTCATGGTATTAGAAACACAGAGGACTCATGATACAAATTAAGCTAGTGGATCTCCTTACTGAGTCGTGAGGAAGTAATTCATGTTTTTTACCTCTGTTTCTCCATATATAAAATATGGACAATAGAACATTCTATTCCATGCTTTTGTGATAATAAATGAAATTACATTTTATTTAATTGCCATGATTATTTTGACTATATTTTGTCAATAATGAAAGGTGGCTGGTATTCAGAGTACTGAAGAATGCCCCATTGTTATGGGAATAAGGAGTATAGATCTAGAATGGGGCTAGGGAATCTTAGGTTCTTTTTTTTTTTTAAGATTTTATTTTAGAGAAATACAGCTACAGCAGGAACATAAGCAGGGGGAGAAGCAGGCTTCCCGCTGAGTAGGGAGCCCGATGTGGGGCTCGATCCTAGGACGCTGAGATCACGATCTGAGCCAAAGGCAGAGGCTAAACAACTGAGCCACCCAGGTGCCATCCGAATCTTAATTTCTAACAATCACTCCAGGAAGGTCTAATATAAAACTAAATGGGTCACAAAATATAGGATTTTAATACACATAGTAGATATATGAGGCAGTAGAAAAGTGATCTTTGACATTATTTGCCTCATACTTCAAATAATTTCTATTGTTTAATCACTCATGTCTCATTTATTCATTTCATATTTATTTGTTTCTGAGGACAACAAGTAAAACAAGATTCCTGGCTTCTAGCTCTCCAAGAGTGGCTTGAAGATAACAGGCAATGGCTTTGAAACATTTGTATGTATAAGATTCACATGGTGAGCTTGTTAAAATGCAAATTATAGGATCTCATTCCCAGAAAGTCTGACTCTGTAGGTCTGGTGTGAGATCCCCTAAACCTCCATTTGCTCATACCCCAGGTGGCCTTTGGAACACACTTTCAAAGCCAGTACCCTGATACATGTGAAAAATCTCTGAAGTGTAATCATTATTCTGATGAGGTAATGAGGTTATTCTGTTTGATTTCACTACACGAATGGATTAGCAGACTTACAGGAGAAACTCACCACCCAGCAATACCTAAACCACTCCATGATGGGCTAGAAAAGTGCCAAAATATGCCACAGAGGAACCCACTGCCCTTGAAAACAAGTTCACAGGCTAAAGTTACAAGCCTGGGCTGATATTAGCAGTTTTATTGCCAAGTGAAAGCAATAGTGAGGGAATCCCTGAATCATTTCTATTGAGTGTCCTCACGTAGAATTCAGCCTTGTAAAACTTGCAGGTGAGTCAGACCTTTAGCCCTCCAGTTGCTGGGAGATCAAAGGTCTAAGAGGAGATTTTTCTGACTCTAGATATCGATTCTGCCAAAACCCTTATTGGCCATCAGCTGCAGTTTGAGGGGCCTTTAATAAATGTGTTCCTCTCCTGTTTTCTTACAAGTTATCCCCAACATATGGCAGTATTATAAACTATATTTTTGAAAGGAATGGCTTAAAATTTATCCTAGATTTTAAATAGTCACTTCAGATGCCATAGCACCTACATACTGATCATACCAACCCCTTTCCTGGATCAGCAGGCCTTTCTCTGCAGTCTCTGTATTGGAAAGATTCCTGTTGACAACTGGGTGACTTCTGAGCCATAAAAGAATGCACAACATCCTTCTCTCTGTCCATCTGGGGACAGACTGGAATTATTCTAGAGTTTTTTTCATTCTAGATGCACTTGCCTAAGGGAAAAAACTTTGAAATTAGGATTGCATTTTTCTTTTTGTGGGGCAACAGCATCAGGTTGCATTGTAGTTGTAGAAATAGTTGAATACTGAGTATTTTTTAAAAAGAATTTAAAACACAATAGAAGCACACCTTCCCCAGAAAGCACTTTCTCTTAGGGAATCTGCGTATCTATTGCTTATATCCACCAAACTCAGGAGTTAGTGGATCCTGCTAAGTGAATATCTAAATTTTTAACAATTTGTATGTTTTTTTTAGCTGTCTATATCATTTTCTTTAAGCATGTCAACAGGTAATATAAAAAAAGTACAAGAGCTGTAAATTAGACTCCAGTTCCAAATGAAATATGATTTATCACCTTTATAGATAGTAAAAGCACAATTTGTATGTAATCCCAGGCTCCAGTGTCATAATAGCCACCAATTAAAGAAACCAACATTTTCACTGGGATGTTGTCTATAGAGGTACCATTTAATAGCTTCTGTATTGCTGAAGACAACTGGATAATGGACATTGTGTGTGTGTGTGTGTGTGTGTGTGTGTGTGTGTTTAATTAAAAGATATAGTATTATGGAATAGCTTTTCTTTTTAAAGAACCTGAACACAGGCATTTTGGAGTACATGAATTTGTTTTGAAGAATCTGAAATTCAGGGACAAACCTTGATTTCTAATAATCCTTTAAATCAGATCATGGCTTCTTCTCTCAGGGGTCAGTCAGGGTCTGTCTCTCTCTGCTTTCCTGTGTATAGATAAACTATCATCACCCAAATAAGAATAGAGCCTATTTAGTCAGAGCTTGCTATAACAAGAAGTCAGCCATCATCCCTTTTTTTTCTGGTAGAGACTTGAAGACTTGCATAATGGGGGGCATCAGAAGCATCAGAATACTATTCCTAAGGTATCAGAATACTATTCCTAAGGTACATGAGGTTTTAGTATGAGACAAACAAAATCAGGTATCCTGGCCACAAAGAAAAAGTAGTATTCTCTTTTACTGGAATAATAATCCTGACACCAGGAATGAAGGAGTTGTTCATGAGACAAGGTCAAAACCAAGTACTTATCGTAGCTGGGTTACATATTTGGATCTTTGTTAGTTTCTTATAGATGGCGATTATTTGACCTATTAATATTAAGTTTGCTGAATTCAATTTTAGAATTACTTAGTGTCTGATCAATAGATTTTAATAATTATTTTTTTTTCTGGGAGAGAGGGACACTAGCAAAGTCACAGATTGATTTGTTTAAGGTCATTTGTCCATGTAGGTGATGTGTACATGACACCAGATATTATTTCCTATGGTCTCATCTGATGAGACTGGAATTTGTCAGAGGTTTGTGCCATGGAGGTAGGCAGTTGATGACATATTCAAGAGTTAGTAAAATTGAAGGCTGAGGCTACTAGTTGGGATAATATAAGAATGGCTTTGAAAGGAATATGTTCTTATCTAACGATTATAACAAGGGAAGAAAAGAGAGAAAGGTCATCATAGGAATAACAACTAGATGTTTATAGAAAATGGGAAGAAAAATTATTATAAGCAAGCACCCAGTCTGTGTCCCGGATGAAAGCTCTCTGCTCTCCGAGGTTATTAGCTTGTTTTGAAGGTCTCGGGTTGGTTGCATACTGCCCAAAATTGGCCACTTCTGGTGGATATTTGAGAATCCTCAATTTGAAAGGCTGTACTGGGGTAGCCTTCCAGTTGGAAAGTTTGAAATTGCTTCTTTAGTTGTGAAATATGAGCCCAAGGATGGATTACCTGGCGTCTCACTGCTGCATTTATTATTAACAGAACTTCATAAGGTCCTTTCCAATGAGATTAAAGAGCAGTTTTTCTGTGATGTCTTTTGCAATAGGTAAAAACTTCTGGCCCAAGACCACAGATAGGTTTAAGATGTGGAAAGGCAACCTTAAACTGTTGGTGATAGGACTGAGTATAAGATATAAGTTCTTTACAATATTTTGCCATGACTGCACACAGTAAGGCAAGCCTAGTATCAGAGGTGAAATCCTAAAAATGCCTGGACCTTCCAATTACCACTTTATAGGAGGATAACTGATGTGTTCTCAATGGATCCACTAACTCCATGGATTTAAGAGCTTGTGGATTACCTTTGACCAGGGGAGTTTAAAGTTTCTGAAAGTTTTGATGATTTTAATTTAAATATTTATAGTAATTCTTTCAACTTTTCCAGAAGATTGCAGTGGTAAGGGCACTTTAGTTTTTGAATAAGAGATAATGCCTTACAGAGTTAGTTGATAATGGTTCCCATAAAATGTGTTCCTTAGTCACTTGGCATAAAAGTTGGTCTGCTCTGGGTTAGAAATTGAACTGCTTTTTAGCAACTGTAAGGGAGGAAGCAAGGAAATGCTTCAGTCCATCCTGAGAGTAGATCTGCAATAACTAAAATATATTCAAATCTCATGGAGAGTAGAGGTTGAGTAAAAACCATCTGAAGGTGTCCAAAAGACCCCTAGATCCCTCGATTCCTGGTTATGTCCCACCTTTATAGTTTTTCCAGGATTGTGTTGGGTTTTCACACATGACCTGAAAATAACTGCAACTCTCTTTTTAAAGTTTCTCACCAATCCCTGTTTAAGACAGGAACCAATTTGCCTCTACCAGGATGAATAGATTCATGGAGAAATTCAGCAAATATCCATCCATTTGAAATCATCTGATGCCATCAAGTGGTTTTCTTGAGAGCACTGGAGATTGAGTGAAAGGTGAAACCAAATTTTTCCCATTCTTTCTTTTTGAAGTTAGGGGCTAAATATTAATATTTATGAGTTCTTTGAATCATTTCAGAGATTTATCCTTTGAGGATTTGCATAGACTCTCAGAACTTTGGTTAAGGTTACTTGTTTGGCATACTGATTTTGAGAGCTTTTTCTTTAGCTTCCATATGATCTCTTTTTGCATGGGCTACAACCGTTGTGATAGCCACCTCTGTAGAAGTAGAGTGCATCCCTGAGTTGCTTAATTTGTCCATTTTTGGTGGAGGTTCCAGCAGAAGAAATACTCTTTGTTTCCAAAGTGTACCAAAATTATATATTATTTCAAGAGCATACCTGCTCTTGTGTATTTGTTTACTCTCCAAGTTTTGGTCATCTGGGCAGGTTTTAGCTCATGTAGGGGGATTATATTCTAAATTAGAACTTAAATTAGTAATGTTATATCTTGGTTCATAATATCTGGCTTCATTTTTCCATTAACAAATAATATTAGGGCAGGATTCTCAATGGGAGTTTGTAATTTATCTGAGTGAGGTAAAGAAAAGTTCTCTAAGTAAGGCAATCGTGATGTTCCCCTTCTGGTGAGGGCAACTGAGTGGCAGAATTCAGGGTGTGGCTGTAGTGAATAGTAATGTGAAGGAGAGAATAACAATGTCATAATTAATTGGCTGGCTGAAAGTGTTGTATGTTCTCACAGTAGTAATAGGTCTGTGCTACACAAGGCACCATAAGGTTCCATTGCCCCAAGACAAGGGTGATAAGCCTTTGTATCAGGGTCAGCAATGAGGATATGGCAGGTGATACGTTTTTGATGGTTCTCATGAAGTTGAATTAAAATCCCAAGGGCTTATTTAGATCACTCATGTACAAATAAACAGAAGGATCTTTTATAGTTAGGGATGCATAGGCAAGGAAGCTGTGGAAGAGTCTTCTCCAAGTTATAGAAGGCCTGTTCATGTTTGGGTTTCCAGAGGCGAGGGTCTCTTACTCAAGACATCGTCAATTCATGTGGAAGTGTCACAATCTCAGGACAAAAATCAGCATTCATTATCTGCAATATCCTGTTAAACCTAGAAATACTCTTAGTTATCATTTTGTAAGATATCTAGGATAAGTTAAGATACTTTAAAATAGGGTGCCTGGGTGGCTCAGTGGGTTAAAGCCTCTGCCTTCAGCTCAGGTCATGATCTCAGGGTCCTGGGATCAAGGCCCACCCACATTGAGCTCTCTGCTCAGCAGGGAGCCTGCTTCCTCCTCTCTCTGCCTTCCTCTCTGCCTACTTGTGATCCCTCTCTCTGTCAAATAAATAAAATCTTTAAAAAAAAAAAAAGATACTTTAAAATATATCACGAGAGAGTGTTTTTCCCTCTTAGGATAGATAGTGCCCTAAATAATGGACTGTGTTTTGACAAAAATTTTATGTCCCTTTCTTGCTGTGAGCAGGAAAATGGAATCCTCTTTACAGGATTCCTTGTTTACTGAACAAGGATTAGCAAAGGCCATCTACATATTGTATTAGTACTGAATCAAAAAGGGATTTTAGATAATTTAAGTCTGATTGAGGGACTGGGAGATAAGAGGGGGCTTCAGTGAACTCCCGTGCATGCCTGTCCAGGTGTATTTTTGTCCTCCCCAGGTGAATGCAAACAGGCAGTTGCTGTCCTGGTCTAGAAGGACACTGAACAAGGCAGAGATCTCTACAGTGAAGCTATTAACTCTCCTTGTTAAATTGCAGGGCTGGTATCATAAGGCAGGAGGATGTTTTTCAGTTAGGGGACCAAGTGTTCAGTTAAGTCATTGGACAGAGAGAAATCTACATGTTATTTGAAATATCTAACACCTGTGTGATGTGGTTATTCCAAAGAAGAAACAGAAATGGTGGCAGCATTTCATGTAGAAAGAGTAACCTTCATATCTACCAGAAATTGATGAAGTTGACCATCTGTGTTTATAATTAATTTACCTTACGTGTTTAAAGATGAAGAAAGAATCTTGAAACACTGGAAAAAAAAATTTAGTAACAATAAAAAAAAAAAAAAAAAAAAAAAAAGATGAAGAAAGATACTGGATACTCTGCCTTACCTGGACCATGCTCACTGATGTGGATTCTGTTTTTGCTTTTCTTTTCTTTTCTTTTTTAAGCATTTTTTTATTTATTTGACAGAGAGAAACACAGCCAGAAAGGGAACACAAGCAGGGGGAGTGAGAGAGGGAGAAGCAGGCTTCCCGCCCAGCAGGGAGCCCAATGTGGGACTCGATCCCGGGTCTCTGGGATCAGGACCTGAGCCAAAGGCAGTCGCTTAACCAACTGAGCCACCCAGGAGCCCCCGGTTTTTATTTTCATATTGGTTTCTATTCTGCAAGACTGGACAATCTTTTTTCCAGAGGCCCTTCTGTTTCTAATTTCTATAATCATCCTTGTCAATAGGTGATCAGTTGGGAAGCAGGATATTTAGCTGTCTGGTCTGCAGGGCCATAAACTTCTTTTGGATCTTGTCTGGTTTTTTGTTCTTAGGCTCTTTTTATCAGGAAAGAGGGCTATTTGACATTCTAATTTTTTTTAATTTATTTATTTTTATTGTTACTTAAATTTCTTTTCCAGTGTTCCATGATTCATTCCCCATTCCCCACACCCAGTGCTCCATGCAATAGGTGCCCTCAGTACCCACCACCAGGCTCTCCCATCCTCCCACCCCCTCCCTCCAAGTCCCTCAGTTTGTTTCTGTGTCCAAAGTCTCTCTTGTTTCGTTTCTCTCCCTGAATTACCCTACTTCCCATTTACTCTCCTTCTCCTACTATCTTCTATATTACCCCTTATGCACCGCAAGTAAGTGAAACCATGTGATACTTGACTTTCTCTACTTGGCTTATTTCACTCAGCATAATCTCTTCCAATCCAGTCCATGTTGCTACAAAAGTTGGATATTCATCCTTTCTGATGGAGGCATAGTATTTCATTGCATATATGTACCACATCTTCTTTATCCATTCATCTGTTGATGGGCACCTTGGCTCTTTCCACAGTTTGGCGATTGTGGCCATTGCTGCAATGAACATTGGGGTACATATGGCCCTTCTTTTCACTACATCTGTATCTTTGGGGTAAATGCCCAGTCCTAAAATTTATATGGAACCAAAAAAGATCCCGAATCGCTAAGGAATTGCTGAAGAAGAAAAACATAGCTGAGGGCATCTTGTTACCTGACTTCAGGCTCTAATTTTTGTTCTTTAATTAGGTCTCTAATGTCAGATTTAAACTCGATGATAAAATGATATAAAAGAACTGCTGTTACCTCAAAACCTACTTTAGCTTTTGAGTGTTGTTTAATGGTATTTCCTGGTATATATTAAAAATATTCTATTTCATCTTTTATCTGCTTACATGACTGAATTATGGTCCAGTCAAATTTTGTTAGAAAGCTTTAGGTGTCAGTTTTAGGAAAATTGAACTTATGTTCTGATCTTTTGTTTTGTTTTCTTTTGCTTTGATCCTTAGGTTTATGGAAAGAGGGATTCAGTAGGTTCCTCTCTAAGTCAGTTTAATAAGCTTTTGCCATTCAAGACTTAGCCTCTGAGGTTGTGTCCAATATGTGTACAATTTATTATAGATCAGATGATCTTGGGCCCTACTCACCACCACCACCACCCCAAATTCCAAGTTCTCCTATGCATAGTTTCTGGACTTCTCTGAGTGTAGAGAAATCTTTAATTATAACTCCTAGTTTGACATGGGTACAAAGTTTAAGTTCTCTAGTTGCCCATATATCTAGGTCATAGGAAGATGGATTTTCAGATCTTAGGAGATCTTTGGAGGCTTAGGAGAACCACTGGGAAAAAGTAGGGAGTCTGGATAAGGGGAAGGGGAGAGGAGTTGACAGAGGTGTGGGAGTGAGAATAGAGTGCAAAAGGGAAGTTGGAGAGCTGGATGTAGGGAGGCAACTGGAGGACAAGGATGAGAAGAAATTACCAGGGAAATGAGTCTAGTTCATTACTGCTTAAGTTTGTCAAATTGCTCTAGCTTGGCTAAAGACCTTTTAGCAAAGCAGCTTTTGATCAGAATTCATTTGGAGACCTCTGTTTCTAATCAAAAAATGCTGCCAATTGAGACTAAGTAATGTTCTCATTCTTTCTAAAATGCCTCTCATATGAACAGTTTTGTCCATCTGAAATGTTTCCTATAGTGGCCACTGAAGGCCCAAACTATCCTTAGAGAATTTATGCCATCTAGAAAGATAGACATAAGAATTCAGATTACAGCACGCCTGGCTGGCTCAGAGGGTTAAGCCTCTGCCGTTGGCTCAGGTCATGATCTCAGGGTCCTAGGATGGAGGCCCACGTTAGGCTATCTGCTCAGCAGGAAGTCTGATTCCTCCTCTCTCTCTGCCTGCCTCTCTGCCTACCTATGATCTCTCTCTGTGTCAAATAAAGAAATAAAAAACCTTAAAAAAAAAAAAAAAAAGACTTCAGGGGCACGTGAGTGGCTCAGTCATTAAGCGTCTGCCTTCGACTCAGGTCATGATCCCGGAGACCCAGGATCAAGACCCACATTGGGCTCCCTGCTCAGCGGGAAGCCTGCTTCTCCCTCTCTCACTCCCCCTGCTTGTGTTCCCTCTCTGGCTGTGTTTCTCTCTGTCAAATAAATAAAATCTTAAAAAAAAAAAAAGACTTCATATTACAAATGAAAGTTTTTCCTGGAGGAGAACATTAGACTTAGACACCCCCAAGAGGCAGGGCAGCGGTTAGTAGAAGAGCAATGCTTGTGCACATCGTGTCTTGGGCACCCACCCTGATATTTGTCTCTCTCCAAATGCAGACCCAACGATCTATACCCCCAGCAGGCATAAAACCAGGAAGAATACTGTGTCTCAAAGCCTGACTCTCGGACACAAAGTTTGTTCAAACTGACATCCGTCTGGTGAAAACTTCAGTAGTCTAAGAAGCAGCTCAAAGAACAGACTTACAGAGCTGGTGCCTGTGTTTTGCCCTATTGATTCTCCTTCTTATGAAAAGCAACATGTTAAGGCAGCTGACACAAAAGCACAGAAAGGAGCAAAAGTGATGAAAACGAATGTCCTGATTTCAACAAGTGTACCAAACAAATGGAAACCAATAACAAACTTGAGTACCAAAATGAGAATAAATAACTGAGAAACCATTTTTAAAGCACAATGCTAGGTCCTCTGCCCTATTTACACAGAGGGCTAAATACTGCACATTCCCTATCCATTGGTTATTTGTGAAATATGTACATTTCATTCTGGGTCGTCAATTATTCCTGCTCGACTGGATTTTTTCCATCAGCCAGTAAATATGTGCTAATATTGCCCATATTTTAAAAAGTCTTCCTTGACTGCATAGTACACACACACACACACACACACACACACACACACACACACACACAGCACCATTCCATTCTGGTGTTCTCTGCAGAAAGATTCATCAAAAATTATAGTCTATATCCAGTAACCTTTTCCCTTCCTTAACTTCAATCCTATTCCTCCCATTATCTCTTGAACCTATCATGACCAGGCTTCCTTTGGCACCACTCCAGCAAATACACTTTTGTCTGTTTCACCAATGACCTCCATGTTACCTGATCCAATCTTAAGTCCCCATCTTACTCCATCTATCAGAAGAATTTGACCCAGCTGATAACTTCTTCCTTTTTGAAGCACTTTTTCTCATAAAACTTCCACTGGTCTTTTTCAGTTCCCCACCTCCTACTCCTTACTCTTCCCTTGCTTGTTTCTCATCTGCCTGACATCTGAATAAATATGGCTGCAGGGCTCAGTCTCTTCACATCTGCTCTTCAGCTACACTTACTCACTAAAGGATCTCATCTAGTCATTTTTTGATCGTGTTATATTAATCACCATATAGTACATCATTAGTTTTTGATGTAGTGGTCCGTGATTCATTGTTTACATATAATACCCAGTGCTCCATGCAATATGTGCCCTCCTTAATTCCCACCACCAGGCTCACCTTTCTCCCCACTCATGTCCCCTCTAAAACCCTCAGTTTGCTTCTCAGAGTCCACAGTCTCTCATGGTTCGTCTCTCTCTCTGTCCGTCCCTCTTCATTTTTTCCTTTCCTTCTTCTAGTGTCCTCCATGCTATTCCTTATGCTCCACAAGTAAGTGAAACCATATGATAATTGACTTTCTCTGATTGACTTATTTCACTCCGCATAATCTCCTTCAGTTCTGTCCATGTTGATGCAAAAGTTGGGTATTCATCCTTTGTGATGGCTGAGTAATATTCCATTGTACATATGGACCACATCTAGTTTTAATGGCTACAATAGCCATTGTAGACTGTTGACTCTCATATTTATATTTGTAGTCCAAGGCTCTCTACAGAAATACCTAAAATGAAACATAAACAAAAGCTCACTGGTGGTTTTTTTTTTTTTCCTTCATCCTATTCCTCCCACTGTCTTCTCTAATTTAGCTAAAAGCAATTCTATTCTGCTAGTCACCCAGACCAAAACCTCAGCATATTCCTAGACTCCTTTTCTGCCCTCCCATTCCATAGCTGATTTAGAAGTACATCCTACTGGCTCCAGATATATCTAGAATGCAGACACTTCTCACCACCTCCACTGTTATTACCTGGACAACTAGAGGAGTTTTCTAACTGCTCTAATTCCATTATTGCTTCCTGACATTTTTTTCTTTTTTGCTTCCCTACATCCTACTCTTCATCCAACAGCCAGAATGATTATATAAGATCTAAATCAAATCATATCAGTTTCCTCCACAAAGCTCCTTAATGGCTTCCCAGCTCACTCAGAATAAAAGTCGAAGTCCTTACAGTGCCTACAGTCTGATCCCCCACAACATTTTGACTTCATCTTCTATACTCTGACTCACTCTACTCCAGCCACTTCATGAACCTTAATATCCTTTAAATGTGTTAAGCGTGGCCCAGCCTAAGGGCCTTTGTACTTGCTTCCTCAACCCAGAATACTCTTCTCCCCAGTATCTCCATGTTTCATGTGCTTTCTTCAGGTCTCTGCACAAATATTACCTTGTCAGTGAGGCCTTTCCCATCTAAATCTGTTTCAAATAGTCATGATTTCCACCTCCACTGCTCTAAAGGACTCTTAGATTACATAAAGACACATACTTCTCTGCTTGATTTCCCCATAACGTTTCTCACTTTTTGCCCTACTAGTTATTTGCTTATTTGTTTATGTATGTCTCCTACTACTAGAATATAAGCTTCATGAAGGCAATGACTTTATTTTGTTTACTGCTGTATCTCTATGCTCAGAATGGTCCCTGGTACATAACAGGTATTTGACAATCTTTGTTGAATGCATGAATGACTAAAACCATTATCTAAATAATATTTGTAAGTGTCAGTGATGTGACTCTGTTACTATGTTAAATACCTGGCATATCCAAAAGGAAGAGAAGACAGTCTAAAATTGAGAAACAAAATCATCAAAAATGAAATTTATTTTATTTTATTTTTTTAAGATTTTATTTATTTATTTGACAGAGAGAAACACAGCTAGAGAGGGAACACAAGCAGAGGGACTGAGAGAGGGAGAAACAGGCTTCCCGCCGAGCAGGAAGCCCGATGTGGGGCTCGATCCTGGGTCTCCAGGATCATGACCTGAGCCGAAAGCAGTCGCTTAACCAACTGAGCCACCTAGGCACCCCAAAAATGAAATTTAAAAAAAATCTAGGGAATGAATGAGTGCTGGCTTGATTACAAATACTCTAGAAATTCAGAGGAAGGATAGATCTTCCAGCTTAGGCAAGGAGGACTTTTTTTAGTGAGTGGGGAAAGTGGCCAAATAGGTATATTGAAGTTAAAGAAGGAAGCCCAGCAGAGAAAAAAAGATACCAGTTGTGTTCCATCCCTACTTCAAATTGTGGAAGCCATTAAGGCCCAACATTGAATAGGCAGGGATTCCGCCTAGACATGGAGCCATATTTTTTCATACTCAAAAGTTCTGGCTTTATGGCTTTCAGGATAAATTGTAATAGCTCCTTCCCTGATGAGTCATTCTTCGTTCATGCATTCTTTCATTTTTTTTCTCATTCTCCCATTTATTGAACATTTATTTTTATTCAACGTTGTGCTAGAGCGGAGGGTGAGATGAAATTGTGTGATATGATCTTTGGAAGATTTCACAGACCAGTTGGAGAGAGAAAACATACACACAGAGCAGCCAGTAGACGCGCCGGGTACCGTATGGTGCCATGCGTCGTGACCAGCAGAGTGAAGGCGGGTCTGTTTCTGGTAGGTTTTACAGGTCACCGCCTGACAAAGGCCTCCTGTGTCACAGTACTTCTCTGCCTCACACAAGCATTCATGTAAGAAAGCAGTTTCTGGGCGCCTGAGTGGCTCGGTGGATTAAAGCCTCTGCCTCCGGCTCAGGTCATGATCTCAGGGTCCTGGGATCGAGGCCTGCGCCAGGCTCTCTGCTCTACGGGGAGCCTGCTTCCTCCTCCCTCTCTGCCTGCCTCTCTGCCTACTTGTGATCTCTCTCTGTCAAATAAATAAATAAAATATTTAAAATAAATAAATGAATGAATGAATAAATAAATGAATAAAAAGGAAGCAGTTTGTATACTCTGAAGTGCTCCTCACACGTTTGCTATCACTTTCTGGAAGCAGGGGGGGGGGGGGGCAACTCTACAGAATCTATCTGCACTTCCAGTGAGAAAGTATAAAGCGTGAGAATCCCTACCATGAAGATCTCTAGCAAAGGCAATAAACTTAACTTCCCCAAACTTCTGACCCAAGTGAGAACATTGCGAACTCAGGAGCCAGTGAGTATCCACCCTTTTCTTGAATCATTTTGGGAGGAAATGCATTCTTTATAGGACTTTCTCCTAAAATCAAACTCAGCAGGTTCCATTGTTTGTTTAAAACAAGCCTATTAAGGAAAAGTGCAATTGGTGCAGCACTTCCTAGTTATTTTCTCCCTTTTAGCATACAAGTGAGGGTAGTTGCCAATGGCTCCTCCTGGCCCAGCTCAGGCCTCGCTAGGCTGCTACCTTTCAGAGGGCACCTACTTCCGAAATGCATGTATTTGCAAGAATTACCCCTTAGGAAATTGTCATCACCAGAGAAAACCAGCTGTTGGAACTTCTCTTCTTTCCTTTACCAAACAAGACAGAGTGAACAGTGGTTTTTGTTGTGGTGGTGTGTTGGTTTTTTTTTTTTTTTTCTTTTTTCCTCCCCTATTTTTAAGAATTGATGAAATGCAAGGCCTGTGGGCAGGAGGGCGGAGCACTTAGATTTCAGATGGAAAAAATTGAAGGAAACTTTTTAGAGCTTGAGAAAGTTCAAAGTGGGAAAGGGGTAGGGGCATTTTGACATGTACTCTTTTCAAGTATTGATTTTTTTTTTCTAAATTGATCTGACAGCATGACAAATGTTTACTCTGACACCCAATACAGTATTAAAAATCCCAAATGTCAGGGTGAAAATCTGATGGGCTACAACCTTAGTGGAAAGAAGGATAAAATATTTTATGTGACCCAGAGTTCCTGAGATGTCTTATTTTTCTCTTTTTGCCATTTTTGTTTTTCTAATTTTTATGTGTTCCTCTCAGTTGTATTCACCTAGGAAAAAGGAGGGAGAAGCCATTTCTACTACTTATGTTGCTAACAAAACTTTGGTACTCTCAAATGTAAAGGATTTTTTTCCTTGTAATTAAAGTGGGAATGAATAAAATTGTTAATATTATGCAATACTTACTCTTTTGGTAATAGATGTTCAATCACTAGACATGTACTCAGAGGTGATGAACCAGCATTCTGTGGATACAAAGGGCAGCCATGCCATGCTACATACTTTTCCTTGAAGACCTCACAAAGGTTCTTTGAGATCCAGAACATATTGATTTCATTAGATGTGCTAATTTAGCAATTCTCTGGTTTAAAGACCATAATTACAATACAATACACAACCTATGTATATAGTCTTATTGCAAGGAGAAAAACTTTTGCTTTCAACTTGTTAACAGCAAATGTACACATTTTTTTCCTGCAAATGTCAGTTGTAAATCTCCCTTATGTACTCACAAGGCTTTCTTACAATGAGTCTTTTATTAATAAACTAAACAATTTCATACAGTGTTAATGAGTTAGTGCTTATCTCTTGCTCTTTTTTATGGTTAAAATGTGCTGGAGAACTGGACAATTTATCTAAGCACGTGGGTGACTAAGGTACATGACAGCTTTAATAATTAGGTTCCATCTATCTCTATTTTCACTGATGAAAAAATGTTACACTTGATTTTCTCATTTTCATAGCTGTATCAGAGTTCAGAGAGAACAAATCAAACAGTAATATGATAATAGAGCTGAATTATAGAGCATTTTCACTATAAGTGGATTTTTACTGCATTCTATGTATACTGTGTTTTTGCAACAATTACTAAGACATGAAGAATAAATTAGGATGTTCCTTGTTATCTTTTAGAATACTAGTTTTATTTAAGGCATGTCTCCTGATTTGTAAATGCTTTCTCCCTTGCTACTCCATGTCTGTTTTCTTTTGAGAATCAATTGCATACCTACCATGCACTTACTACTGTGTAAGGAACTTCCACTTCCTTCTGTCTGTTTAGCTGGATTTACTGGGGGTACGGGGGCGGGAGTGGGGATGTGTGTATGTATGCGTGTGCTGCCCTCTACTGGACTTGATTTCTAAATAAGTAGGAGGTTTTTGTTTTTGTTTTCTCTTACTTGAGGGAAAAGAGAAAGGAGAAAGAAAATTTAGGAAGGACTGTATTTATTTTTTATGTTACTGATAAATGCTTTAAGAGTAGGGATGGCATTTTATAGAGACTGGGTTCCCCAGTCTAGCACAGTATCTTATGCATAGTAGGTGCTCAATAAATGTTTGTTAAATAAATAAGTTATAAAGGTCACCAGATTTGTTTTCCATGATAGATGGAGTCTGTTGGCAAAAGACATTGTCTCAGTATTAATCATTCAGTATTATATAGCCATGGATCTAGAAGCAGAAAGAAGAGTAGCTACTAAGATAACAGTTAAAAATTTTACCCAGGTGGGGCGCCTGGGTGGCTCAGTTGGTTAAGCGACTGCCTTTGGCTCAGGTCATGATTCTGGAGACCCGGGATCAAGCCCTGCATCAGGCTGCCTGCTGGGTGGGAAGCCTGCTTCTCCCTCTCTCACTCCCCTTGCTTGCGTTCCCTCTCTCGCTGTGTTTCTCTCTGTCAAATAAATAAAATATTTTTTTTTTTAATTTTATCCAAGTGGACAAGAACTTGAGACATGAATGTGACTGTGAGTAAAGCAAGCATAATCGGGAGAGAGATTACCCTTTCCTTAAATATCTTGTACTTTAGCCATAGAGCAAATTTCACCTTTTTGAAACCCAGCCAAAAAACAAGTAAAAGGGAAAGCCTTATATGGGTGTGCTCTAGGACAGTATGGGAGAGATGGCTAATTGCCCAGTGCAGTCCATTTGTGTCACCTACAGGGTAGAATTTTCGCTGGAAATGTCTGTGCAACCAGGAACTGAATTTCCACCCCTCTGGATAATGGCCTCTGGCTGTACAAGTCACATGAAGATTCCCAGGAAGAGTGGAATTCCTATTCAAGCCTTTTTTTTCTTTTCTTTTTTAAGATTTTATTTACTTAGTTAGACGGAAAGAGCAAGTGGGACTAGGGGCAAAGGGAGAGGGAGAAATGATCTAGGCAGAATACATGCTGAACGAGGAGCCCAACGTGGGGCTTGATCCCACATCCCTGAGATCATGACCTAAGCTGAAATCAAGAGTTGGATGGTTAACGGATAAGCCACCCAGGAGCCCCTCCTATTCAAGACTTTTAAGAAGCTATTATACCACTTCTACCTTCTCTTTCCCTTTCCACTGACTGGAGCTGCCAACAGCATGGTGCAGCATGCATAGAGGCAGGGAACCTACCCACCATAGTCGTGAATTAGATGGAATACCAGGGAAAAATAAGCAGTTTTTATATTGAGCTTCCGGGATTTTTCATAGCAGTTAACATTATTTACCTCACTGACACAAAGTGCGTATTCAATATATTCTTCCAGACTATGCTAATATGCTATACTATGCTAATACTATACTGTATTGTACTATACTATAATCTAATACTGTACTATAGTACTAATGTTATACTGTATTTTACTGGACTGTATTATACCTTATATTAAGACAGAAACACATTTTTAAGGAAGATGCCCAAATAAAATTATTAAAATTAAAACAACAATTACACCAGCAATAGCGACTTTGGTTAGTTTCCTAGAGGACACATGTCCTAGAGGTTTCCACTAGCCAGGGTAGCCCTGGATCCTGTACTGGGCCTTAATTTGGTTTGTGGCTCAAGCAGGGATGGCCACAAATAGAAAGGACAGAGGCTAAGGACACACGAAATAGATGTTACTGGAAACACCAGTGCTGTGTCCTGAATTAACAGAGAGGCAGCAATGTAAGTGCTCGTGGGACCAGGTATGAGGGGGAATGGGAAAACTAATGTTTTATTTTTCTGCCAGTTCATCACATAAGAGCCATTTCTACTCTCATGGTATAGCTGACTTTCCACAAAATCAGCATCTTCGTCCTCAGAGGACAGCATAGCAGTAGTTTTAGGATATCTTTAATTAACAAATTAGCTGATTAATTAAGTTCATTCGTTATCTTCCTTCATTTGTAGTGAATGAAGAGATTTAACTCTGTCTTTTCTTAAGTCTGATATTATGAGAAAACCTGATTCTGTCTTTGCTGGGTGCAATTGAAGTGTCTCAGAGCAGATATCTTGACCCATGCTGTATGCAGAAAGCATCTAATAATGAGCTAGAGTATAATGAAATTCTGATGCATGCACTTCAGGCCCTGTCATTATCATCCCATTTTCATAAATGATCTTTGCGTTTTTTAATGGAAAAAGTGTACATAAAAACTCATTTGCTGGGTTAGAAGGTGCTCGGGGATATTACCCTTCTTTTCCTCTTCTTGTTCACATTTTTATTGTACATTTGCCCAGGGGCTCTTGAAGGATCATGTTTATTAACCCAATAAAGGAGTACATGTAATAATGATTGTTTACTCCTGACCTATAAGAAATAGGTATTTATTTTATTGGCATAATGAAGTTTTATAGTTTCAGGATTTCTTTGCTCTTTAATTTCTCCTAGAGTCCAGGGTTTGCTGTTTCAAAAAAATAAAATGAACATGTGAATGCAAATCCCTGCTCCAAAGATCTTTGGTCTTTTTGTAGCTTTTGGAAATTCTCTTCCCATTTAAGTTTTCATTTTCTAGCCCACTAAAATGTTTCTTATTAGAATTTTGTCTTATCAAACACTGTTTGAAATAAACTGGCCAATTGTTGGATCAGAAGGATCTTCTTAATCATTTGGAGATTGGGATTATCCTGGGTTATTATAAGATTTCACCTGTGGACACAGACGGAGATGCGTCATGAGAGCTCCGTTATAGTTCTGTCTGGAGGCAAGGTTAGAAACTAGATAAGGTCCCGAAGGTTCAGCATGACTCTGTAATTCCATGATACTGATCTCCTTGAGTGAATCCAGCAGTTTTATTCCTCCTTTGAAGATACTACGGGGCTGTGCTTTGAAAATATCTTTCTCTTTGTTCTGGAGGCACCAGAATATGTTGTCAAAGGAGAAAGTGGAAATTTTCTGGAAATTTGTGAGCATGAGGTCCACTTCATTTTTCTGAAAGAAGGTGAAAAGATAGACCTGTAGTTTCCAAACTATTTCAGTTTTATTTAATTGAGTAAACAAGTACTGAATGTCTATTTACTTGGCAGGCGTTGTGACACAAAAATGAGGAAATAGGGTCTGGATTATTTCACGTATTTGTTGTAAAGATGAAATCACAAATGCGCATAGAACTTGGCACATAGGAAGCCCTCAATAGATAGTAGTTTTTATTGTCTATCTAATGAAATGCCTGGACAACATCGAAGCACTTTGAAATGTAATGTCTAGTTGCTGCCATATTCTCACCACCTGGAGAGGTTGTTCCGAACAGTATTACGTGGAAGGCAGTGTTGAGTGTCCAGCAGACCCGGATTTGAATCCTGCATATATCCTCACTGTATGACTCGGTGTTAATTTTCTTATTTAGGTTTGTCAGCTCTTTGAGTAAAGAAACTAGTTCATGGTGAGCTGTCGTTCACATGTAACCATGGTATGATCATGATGAGGTTGTACATGTCTTAGATGGGGTCCTCCTCAAAATGGCACCTGAGTCAGAGCATCCGGTATGGGTAGATGATTTGGGAAATGAGTCTAGGCAATGGGAGCTCTGGGCTAGGGAAAATGGGAGAGGGAAGCAGGGGGAACTAGTGTCAGTGGCTGAATGAGCTATCGCTACAGGTGACATAGTCACTCGTGTCAGGACCTTTTGGGGAACCTTATGAAATGTGTTTCAAAATTGTCTAAAAAGGGAAGTGTGCTATCAGCGTTCTCCAGAGAAACAGAACCAATGGGTTATAAAAGGAGGGATTAGCTCATATCCTTATCCTGGAGGTTGAGAAGTCTACAAGCTGAAGACCCAAGAAAGCTAGTGGTATAATTCTGTATATATTTGAAGGCCTGCCAACCAGGGGACTGATGTGTAATTCCTAGTCTGAAGGCTAGAGAAAGTATGAGATGACCCAGCTCAACACTGAGGCAGGAACCAAATGGGTGAATCCCTCCTTCCTCTGCCTTTTGTTCTGTGCAGTCCTGAAGGGATTGGATGAGGCCTGCCCAGCTCCCCCACCCTGGGAAGAGCTATCTACAGAGTCCTTGGATTCAAATGCTAATCTCATCCAGACACACCCTCTCAGACACACCCAGAAACAGTGCTTATTTTTTTTATTATTTTTTAAAGATTTTATTTATTTGACAAAGAGAAACACAGCCAGAGAGGGAACACAAGCAGGGGGAGTGAGAGAGGGAGAAGCAGGCTTCCCACCGAGCAGGGAGCCTGATGTGGGGCTCAATGCGGGGCTCCATCCCGGGTCTCCGGGATCATGACCAGAGCTGAAGGCAATCGCTTAACCAACTGAACCACCCAGGCGCCCCCAGAAACAGTGTTTAATCCGGGCACTTCTTAGCCAGTCACATAGATTTATCTGTGGTTGACGTCACCACCACAAGTGTTTATTCAATGGTTCCCAGGCAGTGGGGGCAGGAAGGGAGGGGTGTGAGGCTTGGGCTTCCACTGGGGGTGTGCAGCAGTGTCAGGTTGCACCCCAGTGAAGCTGACGGCTCAGAAAACCAGCTGTTCCAGTGGCTCAGGCAAGGGGTAGGGTCAAGAGAGAGTGCACTGGCATGCAGCAGTGTCTGAGAGGCTGGAGGATGTCCAAGAGGACCAAATGAGGCAAGTCACACTGCATGTTGCATTGGGAAGAGACACACATCAGTAAAGTATAAAATGCATTTAAAAGACTTAATAAACCGAATTTCATGTGAGAGTTCGAGGATCTGTTGGTCATAGCAGGCATGTCTCATTTGTTCCTGCTGCACATCCTTTGAACCCTGTTCTCATAACGTATTAGCTGTTGGGGTTTGGGGAAATAAAAAGAGCACAGAAGGTTCCCAACCTTGAAATCTAATAAAAACTACTGGAGTAGATCATTTTTGTTGTCTCTTCCTACTTTATAATATTGTGTGAACCATTCTCCTAAAGCAGAAATCCAAGAACAGAACTTCTTGGATTTAGGTTGGCCAGCAAATCTTTAACTAGAGGAAGAAAATGAAAAACAGGTATCTTGAATTGTAGCTCTATTCAGACAAGCCCTCTTTACCAATTTTTTTGAACCCAAAGATTGTTTAATCTTTACCGACTGATGGAAAATGATTTTAAAAGGAGAGAGAGAGAGATGCCTTCCATTCTCCCACCTCCATAGCTATTAGAATTCACATTTATAGCAACTTTTTGTCTTCTCCAGAAGAAAATCTTTATTCACTTGTAAGAATAGTCAGTGTAATATTAGCCTTTGCAGGTTTCCTGGTCAGCTGCTATAAAGGAGTCCTGTATATAAAGCCTGCAAGTGTGCTGCCCGGAGCTTTGGGCACTGGAAACAACATTCACAGTGAAGGCAACTTTGAGACTGCGACCCAAGTGCTGTCTGACTTTGTTTTGGACATTGTATAAGAAAGAGTAAAGATTCACTTTAACAAGATAGGCTCATAATTTAGAAAACAAAACAATCTTTGGAAACATATAATTATATTCCTCTGAGTAAGCAGCATATATTCCCTAAACAATGAAAACGCCATGACTTATATTACTTAGTGGAAAATTTTTAAGGTGATAGGCCTTTATTATTTCACAAGAAGAAGAGCTGAATATTGGCTGAAAATAGCAGGTAAAAACTTTTGTCTCCTTTTTTCTTTTTTAAGAAGATTTTATTTATTTATTTGAGAGAGAGAAAGTGAGTGAGAGAGAACATGAAAGGGAAAAGTTCAGAGGGAGAAGCAGCCTTCCTGTGGAGCTGGGAGCCTGATGCGGGACTTGGTATCGGGACTCCAGGATCATGACCTGAGCTGAAGGCAGTGGCTTAACCAACTGAGGCATCCAGGTGCCCGTTTTGTCTCCTTTTCCTAACACTGTACCACCATTTAAAATTTTTGGTTATTGTTATAATATAAGTGGTGCAAAAGGAACAGAAATTGTCATTTCAGGATTTCTAAATTTTTTTTTTTAAAGATTTTGTTTATTTGACAGAGAGAAACACAGCCAGAGAGGGAACACAAGCATGGGCAGTGAGAGAGGGAGAAGCAGGCTTCCCGCCCCGAGCAGGGAGCCCGATGTGGGGCTCCATCCCGGGTCTCCGGGGTTCATGACCTGAGCCGAAGGCAATGGCTTAACCAACTGAGCCACCCAGGCACCCAGGATTTCTAATTTTTGGGTTATGTTGTGTTATTGAACATTATATCAAAAACTAATAGTGTATCACATGTTGGCTAAGTGAATTTAGAAAACTGGCCACTGTTAAAAAGCAATAATTTATTTAGAATTATGTTTTATTTTGAATTATATTTAATTTTACATTCCATTTAATATACAGCATTAAATTAGTTTCAGGTGTACAACATAGTGATTCAACAATTCTGTGCATCATCCAGTACTCATTACAAGTCCACTCCTGTAATCCTCATAGAATTATGTTCTTATCATATCATATGTATGTGTGTGTTAAAGATAACACACTTTACTTTCAACAATATGCACTTATACTCAACATTTTTATATTCAATTTTAGTAAAAATGTCTATCAGCATAGTATCAGTTTGGTGATTAATAAGTATTTTTAATTTTATTTATTTTATTTATTTTTTTAAGATTTTATTTATTTATTTGACAGAGAGAGATCACAGGTAGGCAGAGAGGCAGGCAGAAAGAGAGGGGAGAAGCAGGCTCCCCACTGAGCAGAGAGCCTCATATGGGGCTCAGTCTCAGGACCCTGAGATCACAGCCTGAGTTGAAGGCAGAGGCTTAGCCCACTGACCCATCCAGGTACCCCAATAAGTATTTTTTTAAAACTGATTTTAAGTTCAAGATTTTAACTTCCTTAAATGTCTATAGTTTAAATGAATTGGCCTAATATGATTGCTTAATATTTTGGAGAGTCTCTTCCAAAAATATATAAAAATCATCAATCATATCATGGGTCTTCTTTGGGTAACTGAATGGTTTGATCTATCAAAAAATATGGGTTTAAATCAACTTTTAATTAGGAAAAAAAAATTAAAATTCCTTAGTTGCAGTAATAAACTGGTTATACATGTTCAAACTTTAGCAATGAGGGTAGTTCGTTTTCCTGTATTCCTACACATCTTTTGTCTTCCTCCTAATTACTAGAAATGCCTGTGTGAAACTCAGAAATTCAATCGGAAGATGAAATAGTGAAATAAGTCCTTTTCATTGTTGTTTTATTGACTTGAGAGAGACACACAGTTTTCTGATTCTCACAATAATGAGTCAGAGTCCTTATTTTAAGAAGCTCAAGTAGAATATTTTTTGACAAAATGCTGAGTGGATTAACATCATTTCCAGAGTTAATTAGCAATGCATGTGTCTGCATAGAATTATTAGTTCATTTATTTTTCTTTTAACTGCAATAATTGGTCACTTCCAACAATAGATTTGAGAGATTTTAACATTAAAATGAAGAAAAACAAACATTGTCTATGTGTATTATGTAACCATTAGGACTGAATTTTCCATTGTATTGACTAAATACCCTAATTAAGAGCTAGGTTTAGTGTTCTGTCTACAGTGGGTGACCTTCCAAGGTTGGCCTGTAATGGAGAATGGAACATCCCAAGATGCTCCTTTTGTGTGAGGACAGGGCCTTCTTTCGGTGGAAAGGCAGCTTCTTCCTTTTGATGTTGCTAATTGTGTCTAAGCATGTGTTCTTTTATTTCAAAAACATTGCTGCTCATTATGTATCTGTATTTACCTGGGAAATGACATTTCTAAGAATAAGAATGACACTACCTTGGGAGCTAAGGACTGGTCAAATAGCCTTTCATCTTTTATAATTTGGAGTCCAGCCTGAGTAAACTGTTGGCCTAATTTCGAGGGCTGTGTCTCTACCACTCTGTCATGTGGGAATGGCAAATGAAATATTTAGGAAGTGTTTTTGGAGGTTTCTACATATTTAGTTTTTTCTTAGTCTCCTCTTTCAGATAAAACATCTGAACACATGAATGCTGATGCTCTCCTAAACTGGGCAAAACTGAAAGCTGAGCCACATACTTTCCAAGTGAACTGGTAGACAGGAAGTATAGTATTTTGTTTTCCTCTGGTACAACTTACAGAGGTTTGATCTCCCTTCAGACCTATGTGTCCATGTCAGGAATTGGCTCTAAGCTCATTGTCATCACTCTCTTGGAAGGATTCATTAATTTTATAACACAACATCTCTTCACAATGAATAGTTCCACAAACTAGGAGCTTTATTTTATTCATCTTGAGCTGCTTGGCATGCTGCAGGATTCTTGGGGAATAGAGTTTTGTAGGATGAGACTAGTTCCATTTTAGATAACCCATACATCTGTTCATTCAGAGTCATCAGTAAAGCAAATAAATAAACTACTCTCAAGAAAACCTATAGAGAACTCGCCTTCCCATCCAAGCTGGAACATAATTCTCCCAAGATCATGGTAAATTATCGTGACTTTTAACTGGTCAAACCATGGAAGGAGAATGGAAAAACATGCCTGAGCTCTTGGATTTGGTAAACCTAGGTTGAAATCCTAAATCTTGGAACTGTTCATCTCTCTGTATTTCCGTTTCCATGTCGTACAATGAGGACAATGGTGTCTTTAGCACAGAACTGACATCATAAACACATGAGATAATATATGTAAAGTGTGGATGTACATCCCTAATTATTGGTGATTATTTTGGTCAACAGTTCTATGAGTTAGAATATTTAGCATTCCAGGTGCTAAATCCAACTCAGATGCCTTAATAAGATGATTTATAGGTCATGAGAGAAGAAGTCTGGAGGTAAAGCAAGTCCAAGCTTGCTGAATTCCGCAGCATGGTGGTGCTGTAGAGATTCTGGTCCTTCCAGCTTTCAACTCAGCCATTGTGAGTATTCTCTTGGGCTAATCCTCTTCATAAGATTGTTTCTTTAGTTTTAAGCACATCTTCATCAGTAACTATCCAGAATCAAAAAAATGGGACTTTTTAGTGTTTACATCCCTTGTCCATTGTTCAGAAACCTTTCTCAGGGGCCATCCTTCATTGGCAAGTTGGCTAGAATTGTATGTCTCTGCTCTCCAGGGTAGAGACATGGGATCACCATGATTAGCATTAATGAGTTGTGATTTGTCCCCAGAACCTGGGGTGAGACCCCACTTCCTTTAGAGCACCTGAACATACTTGCCTGATGAAGTCTAGGTACTGTTAGCAAGATTTGAGGTGAGAAAGAGCTGTTGGCCACGGCCCCCAACTGTGTCTGCTACACAAATATTATCTTAAACTCCATCATAGATTTCCATGGTACCAGATGCTGAGAGAACACTAAAGTTGCTTTCTGTAAGGTATATGAATTGAGTTAAAAGAGAAAAGATTTGAAGCAGACTTTTGAACGAAGACTTACATGGCCTCCCGCCGAGCAGGAAGCCCGATATGGGGCTCGATCCCTGGACTCCAGGATCATGACCTGAGCCAAAAGCAGTCACTTAACCAACTGAGCCACCCAGGCGCCCCTCATTGAGTCGCTTCTTAAATCATGAATGCAATGAGAAAAATTAAAGAAACTGTGTATATGTTCTTAAAGTCAACTCCCTCTTGAAAAGTATGTCTCTATGTAGGTAAAAAGTTGAAATAGTTGAAGCTAACCAGTCCAATAAGGCCATGGAGGTAAAACATCAATTATAATGATGCAATTTTTCTTTTGGGTTATAACTGGAGATTCCCTGAGAGTTGAAGAACAATAATGCTGTAAGAGAGCAAAAGGGAGAAAATACAGTTATGGAATGTCATTGATTACATAATGAATTTGCAGACTGTTTCTTGAGGAGCATTCCTCTCCTCACCCTGTGAAGTCCAGGAGCCTGGTGTTTAGGAGTATCTGGAAGGTTGTTTTTGTTTCATTTTTACATGGATTAAAATGAGTAGGAATGGGAAGCAGGAAAGAACAAAAGAGATCCTAGCTCCAAATTCTGGATTCTCCTGCATTTGGTGGATTATATTCTTTTATTTTTTTCAAGGAGTTTATATATTAGAGAGTGAAAGAACATAAGCAAGGGGAGAGGCAGAGGGAGAGGGAGAAGCAAGTTCCCCCTGAGCAGGGAGCCTGACGTAGGGCTTGTTCCCAGGACCCTGGGATCATGATCTGAGCTGAAGTCAGCAGCTTAATAGACTGAGTCACCCAGGTGCCCCTGGTGGATCATATTCTGAAACACTGTAGTTTACTATGATGCCACTGATCAAATGAAAAAAGAAAAAGTAGGATTAGGTCATCAAAATACATTAAGCTTGGAGATCAAGATGATGATATAATGAATTCACTGTCTGGTTCTCACTTTCCTGATTTATAAAATGGGAGGTTAAACTTGACAGGGCTTCCTACACCTGCTAAACATCAGAATGATCTGAGGAGCTTGTTAAATGCACAAATTCCCTGGACTCCCCTGAAACCTGCTGAAGGAGGGTATTCAGGGGTGGGGCCCAGCGACCATGCATTTCAGAAAGGTTCTTAGCTGATTTTCATGTAGCCCTCTCTCCCCAACTGTGAAGACCCCACATTTGGAACCCATTGTGTTAGAAAGTCTTTTCAGATGCACTCATCCCCAAATCCTCTGATTTTAATGCAATAGTGAGAGTGGTGATTTCGGAAAAGAGAATGATGACAAGGGAAATTATTTGGATGACCACAACAATGTCTTCTTAAATTCTCCTTTTACTGTGAAGTGGCTTTTGCAGTGGTTGGGCTCTGAGGATTCTGCCTCAGTCTTGTCTTTACCTCACCTTTACCTTAGGGAATAGCCACCCATCAGTACAAAGTTGATTCTAGAAGTACGGGGGAGGTGGGAAAGAAACCACTTTATTTGCACTCCTAGATCCTGGTCTGTATTTATTCAAACACAATTAAAAACAGTAGGGTTCCCCAGTTAACATTTGGTAAAGTTCACAAAACATTGTTATTTTACTTATTGCTTTAGGAAGCCTGTCAGAGAGGAAACATGTTTTGACAACAGTATTGTCTTAAATCTCCAAATGCAAAATTGTGTAAAGGTTTATGCATCAGTGTCCTTCTAAAGAACTTTGTGGTCAATTCTGAGGGCCACCTGGGAGTGAGAGCTCTCTCTGTATCTCTTCTTCATTAGCTGTTGTGCATGTATTTCTTAAAAGGACAGGAGTCTTTTCCCAAAAGACGGATGCATTATTGTTGGAGCTTTGTATTTTGCTGGCACTTTACCTTGCATTTTGCTGGCACTTTTACCTTATTGACTGTTAAAAAAGTGTTCTGGGAAAGTTTCACTCTGTGGTGTTAACCTTAAGGATAAAATAGTCTTTTTACCAGCAAAAATGGGTTTATTTGGGAATAACAGGAAATTGCAATTGGAGATGTGCAAGTTATGGCAGAAACAAAGGCAAGACCAACAACAAAGGGGAGGAATGGTATTTTATGGAAAAGCAGGAGGAAGAAGGGACAGGTTGTTTTGAATGGAAGTCCACTATAGGAAATTACAAGTTCAGGGTAATGACGATTTCTCAGTGGCTTAGTTGTGGGGCTAGTGGATATCTTGTAGGAGGTGCAACCTCCATGTTTCCCGGTTAGGGTTTGTGATTGATAATACTTTTCCTGCGAACTGTTCTTCTGTTGGGGTCTATAATTGGCAATCCTTCCTGTCATAGATGTTGAGTGGTACAACTCCTTGCTGTAGCCTCCTCTTCCGTCCCCCCAGCTTCACTTTGTAGGGTTTCCTTTAATTTTTGTGTTGGAAATACATGCAAATCTTATCAGGTGAATGGGCCTCCTTTGTCCTTGAGACTTTACACCAGGCCAATCCCCAGTCCACATAGCTGGTACCCAGATGGAAAGAGCTTTGCTGTCCCGGCTGGCTTGTGTGTTTGTGACAATCATCTTGCTGCCCACACCCACACCCCACTGTCCCCTTCCTTTGCCTGGCTGCTGGCCATCTCTCTGTGTCTTCTACTCTTAGTCCTGAGGAGAAGTTAGATTTTGAATGTTGTTTCTGTCCCTATTTGGCAGACTCAGTTTGTACTTGTTTTCTGATTGCTACTTCAGGTAACCATCAGCTCTAGAAAATTCCAGCCCCTAATATTACATCCCTGTTGAGTCTGTCCATCCTAGGTCCCCTTTTGCTCCATCATTTTCCTAACATTCCCAGTCTGTGCCTGAGCACGGAAATGAGATTGTTGTCTGAGACTAATGTGTATGTGGTCTTATTAGAGACCTTTTGCAGTATGATAGCGAATAGTAATAAGTCACTGCCTCTCATACTTCAATGTGCAGATGAATCTCTTGGGGATCTTATTAAAATGCAGATTCTAATTCAGTAGATCTGGGGTGGGCTTTTCTAACAAGTTCCTAGGTGATAGAATGCTGCTGGCCCACAGACCACATATTTTATAGCAAGGGTATGACTGATCCCAGAAGCAGTATGATATAGAGTGCTGTCTTCAACCTCCACTCTGTTTACTGTTTGGGTGGGACCTTTCTTTGTTCTGGAGCTGTTCTGTACATTATAGGATATTTAGCAATATCCCTGGATTCTATCTACTAGATGCCAGTAGTTCTCCCTTCTAAGTTGTGACAGTCAAAACTCTCTTTAGATATTGCCAAATATCCCTTGAGGGTAAAATCACCCCTGATTCAGAGAACCACTAGTGTAGAGATTATTACTAAGGACTCTAGCCTAGACTGTTTGCATTCAGATTCTGGCTTACCAATTTACTAGGTGAGTTGCTGTGGGAAATTTAGTTAACATTTTTGGGCCTCAATTTTCTCCTTTATAAAATGGGGCTGATAATAGTGTCTACATCAGATATTCATAGAATTACTACAGGGATTAAAGGATTAAATATCTATGAAGTGCTTAGAACTCTATGCATGTGTGTATCTAGAAATCAATAAATGTCAGCAAATATTATTAGCCATATTTTGCTCTGCACTGGACTTGAATATGTTTTGATCAATCGAAAGAAAATAAATTCTCCATATTCTTGAACTAAGGCAATGTAGTTTATTTACTTATCTAGATTAATACTGGAAAAAGAGCTTATTAAACATACATAGGGATATCTTATATTGACTTAATTTAGTTAATCATGATCTTGTATTCACCACTTAATGTCACTTGAACCCTATATAACAAAGGGGGATATATAGCATGGCTGTGTATATCATTCTATTGCTATTATTCTGTGTATATTATTCTATTGCTGTGCAATAGAACAGCAACTAATCTAATCAGCATGAAACCCAAGGAAATCTGAGACTTGTATAATTGTCCTGCAGTCCTTCAAACATCTCTCGATACTCATTGCCCACACCCCTCCTGGTTGCAATAAATGTAATAATATTTTCCAGGCTGACAGGGGTATGACTTGATTTAGTTACTCATGTTCCTATATTTAATGCCTAATTAAAGCCACTCATGGGCTTGCTGGATTTTTTTTAATTTTAATTTTTTTTTTTTTTTTTTTTTTTAGGACTCTTCCATTTCATTATCAACACCTTTGCCAGGATGATAGTTTACTTTGCAGAACATTCTCAATCAAGATATTTGAATGTTTTTTTCTTAATCCTATGCTACCCCCTGACCTTGAATATAACTTTAGGAATAGAACAGGTTTCTATGAAGCAACTAAGTTTACAGAACAAGAAACCGCAGGATGCCAAAGGCCATACGCACTTAGGGCATTTCTACCTGGTGATAGAACAACTAGTTATTTTAGTGGGAATAAAAGCCACTGGTATTTGATTTTATGTAGACTGAAAACAAATTGATGAAGAGATAAAATTTAAAACTGTTGACTAGATTTTTTTTGCTTGGTGTCACTACATTGGATCCCTAAGCAAAAATGAAGTAAGATTCATAACAGTTTTATTCAAATAGCAGTTTTGTCCAGTCACAGTCATGTTTGACCAACAGTTGTTGAGTACTTCTTACTCTATGGTGCGCTCTGTGTAGACATATGATGTGCATTATCTTGACTCTGCCCTCATTCCAAAACAATGGGTTGGGGTGCTCTTTTTGCCTTTCCTTATTTTATAGTTAAGTAAATGAAGATCAGGAGAGATTAAGTATCTTGCCCAAGGTCACAGGGCTAGTAATTACTGGGCTAACATTAAGACTGAAAAATTTGGAGTTAAGAACTCTTCCCCATGATGCTACCTTCATCAAGCTTTACTGCAGTGATTTTGTTTTAAAATTTCCTCAGTATTCACACCCAGGATGGCAGTTACTACACTGTGAATGTGTTAAATGGAAATTTCCTGGTACTTTTGAAGTATTGTTTAAGTCACATAAGAAACAAATAAGTATATTCTGCTTGGATATCATTGGCTCATTGCCCAATCTCGTTAACTGTTGATATTTTGACGACGTCTCTAACAACATCTTGACTTCTTGGGAGTACTTCTCTTGCCTTGATAGATACTATGTTTGCTGTCTGTTTTTATTTTCATAGCAAGGGAAGACCTATTTGCTGCTCTACCAACTATCTTCTTTTATTTATTAAAATGACTGTAAACTCAGAGCTGGTGAAAAGTGTTAGATTGATAATACTGCTCGAGGAAGCCACAGAGGGAAATGCAAGCCTTCCCCTCACTTCCTGCCAATAATCTCTGACCAAAACCTGGAAGGTGCATTTTTAGAAAGGAACGACTAATTCATGGTCTGAGGTAGTTGCTCTAAAATTTCCTTGAAAGCCCCAATTAGGAAGTAAAGTATACACTAAAGGAAAAAGGAGTTTAAGCTTCTAGAATTGTAATGATTAAAAGAGAAAAACACCTTTGGAAAAGAGACTTTGTGTTTAATAATTACCTTTAAGCTGTTCAGAAGTATGATTTCCTTTTTATCTTCAAGACTTAGGATAAAGTTTCTTAATGGTCCAGAGAAGTTGACTAGAATGATAGCCATCCTCAAAACAGTGTGATTTTGAAACTGATTTGTAAGAAGTAGGATGGTTGATTTGAAGAAGTGGGTAATGAGGGGCCTGCCATAATTATCCTAAAATATTTCAAGAGCTTTTGATGTTCATCATAATGATAAAAGTAATAATATTGACTAATAGTAATCCCAGTAATAATAATAATATTGATACCTCTAGGTGTTAGTCACTTTGCATGTAATTCCCACAGCAACCCAGAGCCTTACGTCTTATTATCATTCCCATTTTACAGATAAGGAAATAAAGCTCAATGGTGCTTCATGGTAGAGTCAGGATTTCATCTAGTTCCATCTGCTTTTAGTGTCCTTTCTCTGAACCACAATACATAGTTTTCTTTGCAAGTAAAGGCTTGGATAATCTTAGTCCATTTTCAGCTCTTAAGAATAGACCTATTGGGTGCCTGGGTGGCTCAGTGGGTTAAGCCTCTACCTTCAGCTCATGTCATGATCTCTGGGTCCTGGGATCAAGGCCTGCATCTGGGGGATCTCTGCTCAGCGGAGGGCCTGCTTCCTTTCTCTCTGCCTGCCTCTCTGTCTGCTTGTGATCTCTCTCTGTCAAACAAACAAACAAACAAACAAACAAAATAGATCTATTGCTGGGCATCTGGGTGTCCCTGCCTTCAACTCAGGTCATGATCTCAGGGTCCTGGGATCATCGGCATCAGGCTCTGCTCAGCAGGGAGTTTGCTTCCTCCTTTCTCTCTGCCTGCCTCTCTGCCTACTTGTGATCTCTCTCTGTGTCAAATAAATAAATAAATAAAATCTTTAAAAAAATAGATCAATTGCTAATGGATAAAATTTTCTGGATCACATATTTATATGGCTCAGTATAACTAAATGTAAAGTAAGTGAGTTTAAAGTCATTTGTTTTTCCATGTTCATGATTTTGGAATTTATTCTTTAGGCAATAGGGAACCACAGAAAGGTTTTTAGTAAGAGTGTATTGAAATTGGAGAAGGCAAAAAAAAAAAATCGATTATCATCTTGTGTGAAGATTACTGTAATAGTCTAAGCAAAAGATGATGGAGTCTGGACTGGACTTTGGGCAGATGATAAGGGGTTAGAAATAAGAGGCAGATTCCAGAGACACCTAGGAGGTAGACAGGGGAGACTAGTGATTGGCTGGATGTGGTGGGTAGGGTAAAAGGAAGAGTCAGAGATGTTTCTGAGCCAATCAAATGCCTGGTGACACCATTATCCTAAATAGGTTAGGTAGATTCTAAAAGACAGATTGATTTGAGGTCATGTGGAAAGTAATATATCTTCAGATTTGCTAGGTTTGCAATGCTTATGCTATATCAAAGCAGAGCTATGCAAGGGGCTGTTAGAAATGAGTCTACAGTTCCAAAGAAAGCCCAGAGCTAGAGACTGAGGCTGTGCCCATCTGCTGGGAGCCATGGAAGTAGATGGACATTCCCAGGGAGAACATGAAGAGCAAGATACCTGGAGAGCCCAGGACCATGAACAGAGCAGTCATTCTGTTCTGGCCTTTTAGCAGGTGTTTGCTGGTGGAGGGACACCACAAAGAGAAAATTAGATAATCAAGCCTCAAATCACAAGAGAACATGTTGTTTTTTGAGATTATCTGCTAAATAAAGCAATCTGTGTGCAGCTGAAAATTTCTAGTTTTCTCTTATAACAGGCTCCCAATAGGACAGAAACAGAAGAAACTGGTTCCAGGGCCTATGATTTAAGTTGGTATTCTTAAGACCTCTGCTTCCACTCATTCTCATGCCCCTCCACTCCAGTGATCTGGGAATTAGCCTCTTTTCAAAATTATATTTAGAAAAGAATTTCTGTGTTATTGATATATCATCCTTGAACTATGATAAAGTACACTGGGAAGGGCATCAGTTCAGTGTGGGTTTTGTTGTTGTTGTTGTTGTTGTTGTTGTTGTTTTCATAAGAGTCTAAAACCATTTATTTTCCTTTTTATCTTTTTAAGCACTTTTTTTCAACTATGGGTGGGATGGTAAGAAGGCCATCTCACATGTTTTCTCCTCTTCTATTTCTCGACAAGCTGTGTGACCTTGTATAAGACACCTCAGCTATCTGGGGCTCAACTTCCCTTATCTTTTAAATTCAGAAATTGGACTATATTTTCTCTGAGGTATCTTTTAGCTCAAAAGTTTTGTGATTCCATAATTCAATCCCTGCACATAAATGCCATTTAAATGTCATTGGTTAGATCACCAAAAGGCTAATAATTGTATAATCAGGGATAGATCAAATACCATTGAAATAAGGTTCCTTAAAGATTGAAAAAGTTCTCTTTATAGTAATGAAATAAGAAGCATTTTTTTTTTTCATGAGGTCAAAATCTTCATTTTGGTATGAGCTCTAATTAAATGAAATCCTAAGAAATTTAGACTGGAAATATAGAAGACCTCTTGCCTCTCTGACTGACTCTAAAGGTTATGAGATAATAACATGTTACCTGCCCCCCCCAACTTAATGCACTGACTTTTAGGAAAGATGACTAACTATTGTCTTAGCTCAGGCTGCTATAACAGGGTACCATAGTCTAAGTGGCTTTACCAACAGACATCTATTTCTCAAAGTTCTGGAGGCTGGAAGTCTGAGGTCAGGGTGTCAGCATGGTCAGGTTTTGGTCAGGGCCCTCTTCCTGGTTTGAAGAGGCTACCTTCCTGCTCTATTCTCACATGACAGACAGAAAGAAAAAAGAGCAAGCTTTCTTTTGCTTCTACTTCTAAGGGTACTAATCCTATCACAGCGACCCTACTTTCATGATGTCATCTAAGCATAATTACCTCCTAAAGTCTCCACCTCCACATATCATCACATTGGCAGTTAGGACTTCAACATATGAAATTTGGGGTGTGGGGTGGGAATACAAACATTTCATCCTAAACAACTCTCTTGTTGAGGAAGTTGTAGCTCTAAGTAGGGTAAACCTAACTAGGGAGTCTTCTTTGCTGACTAAGGACATGGAGGTCGTAGTAGACTGGGTAGGGTGTTGTCCTCAAACACTTAAAGATGTCATTGAACAATGGACCAAATCATGGTTGGCATGGAAGGAAAGTTGTCCTAGTGGTAAAAGTATGCTAAGAGGCACTGTGGTAATGAGATTAAAGGGAGGCCACAAACCAAAAGCCAGATCAAGGAGTCAGTGATGGGAAGGTTCAGGAGCAAGTTCAGGGAAAGCAGTGCTGAATAAAGGCTGATACACTACAAGGGACTTCCTTTCTGTGGCTCCAGCTGCCTGTCCTGGGAGTTTTGGAAAGCTGTGTAGAAGCAGACACTAGAGGATAAACTGCTTTTGGCTTCTGGACATCCTCATTATAGGGAGAGGACACTACTAAGGGTGGGGAGCTCTTTCCTTCCTTGAGGGCTTTAGAAGTTGGACCAAAGTTATACAATGTTGTGGTATCAAGATGTCCTGTGTATTATGGCACCTTCGCTTTCTATTTATTTCAGTGGGCTTGGAAACAGACCCTCAGATCAGTCCTGTCTCCTGTTCCGTCACTGTCCCCACTCCCTACCCCCCCTATTCTAGGTGAGTCATCGTCTTCCAGAACAGTGACAGCCATCACCAAAATTGAGAACTCAGTGTGACAAAAAGGCTGTTTTCATAGTTCTCTGGCAAGGTAATATAAAAGTTCACAACATCAGGCACATCATCTTAATCACTGGGGTCAAAAGAACCTCTAGATGTGACAAGTAGCTGCCTCTGTAGTTAACGTCCTCCTTATGATTGGCAAGAAGAAGACTGCAAATCACCAATGCATAGACAATCACATCACTATTTTATTTCTTTAGATTTGCCTCCATCATTCAAATAAGGATTTCAGCCTGAGCCTTCTGTGTTAAAAGCATATATGGAAAAGAAGCCGGTGCTCACTCTTAAGATGGTGAGACTTAGCAATGGCACCAGAGTTTCTACTTTGCACTAATGAATGCATTTCTTTAGTCTGTGTCTATTGAACACCTGTTCTGGATGCTGGGCACTATCCCTCTAGGCACTGAGAGGTACAGGAATAAACAGGCAGGCAGAGTTTGGCTCTAATTGAGCCCATATTCCTGTGGAGAAACAAATAGGGAAATAGAAAAATATCAACAAATGACAAACACTATACTAAGAACCAAGTAGGTGGGTATGATGGAGAATGACCAGGGGTTACTTTAAGTAGGTGTCCAGAAAAAACTCACTGAAGAAAAGACATTAGTGCTGAGATCTGAATGACAAGAAAGGGGCAACCCGTGCAGGACCAGGAGTGAGTATTCTAGGCACAGCACAGAGTTGGCTCAAAGGCCCTGAGGAAGCACTGAAATTGATGTATAAGATTGTGGTTTAGTGACAACAGAGTAGGAAAGTAGGAGATGACTTCTCAGGGAAAGGTAAGAGCCAGACATACGGAATTCAGAATTTATTCCAAGAGTATTGGGAAATTATTGGCAGGTTTTAAGCAAGAAAAAGATTTTATCAATGTACTATTTAAAAATCACTCTGGCTGTTCTAGAGAAAATGGATTGCATAAGGATAAGACCATAAGAAAACAAGTCACTTAGGAAGTGAATACTGTCACCCACCCTGAAAGACCTTGATGGCTTAGATCACTGTTTTGGTAGTGGAGATGGGGAGATGTGGATGCATGTAGAATTTATTTTGAGGAAATAACATAGTTAATTATTTCCGTGTGGATAAAGTGAGAGAAGGAAGGAATGAAGAGTAATTCTTAGGGCTTGGGGTTAAGCAACTTAACAGATGGTGGTATATACTAAGACAAGGAAGAATGGAACAGAAGCAGGTTTTGGGGGTAAACCAATGTTCAGTTTGAAGTATACTGGTGACGTCAAACAAAGATGTCAAGCAAGCACTTGGATATAAAATTGGAGCACCAAAGACACCTAGTGTTGGTGTGGCAAAGAGAGTTATTATTCACTGTATATACATGTGCTTTTCTATATTTTTGACTACTTTGCATTTTGGTGAGGGTCATGTGATTACTCTGGTCAGTGGGCTATGTCACCTTGAGCTGAAGCTCTCTAGAGGGAATTTCAAGTTCTCTGTGATCTCTCCTGTTGCTGCCAATGTAACCAGCAGTATTTCAGGTGGAAGAGTACATTTTAATCTGGGTCCCTGAATGTTAAAGCAGAGTCACTATTCCCTCTGCTCATCTGTATTGGTCACATGGCATGAGAGAGAAATAAGCCTTCTTATGTTAAGGCACTGAGGTTTGGGGGTTCATTTTTTACTCTAGTACACCTGTGCCTATACTGACTGGTACAGCCAGATAAATGCAGTTAAGTGTTTTCAGTAAAAAAGATACTACATGAGGGGGCACCTGGGTGGCTCAGTTGGTTGGGCAACTGCCTTCGGCTCATGTCATGATCCTAGAGTCCCGGGATCAAGTCCCACATCAGGCTCCTAGTTCCACAGGGAGTCTTCCTCTCCCTCTGACCTTCTCCCCTCTCATGCTTTCTCTCTCTCAGATATCTCTCAAAAAATAAATAAAATCTTAAAAAAAACAGATATTACATGAAATCATGAGAATGGACATTTTCATGTAAGGAGAAAATACAGATGGGGAGGAAGAGGGAGTCTGGTCTAAAATTCTAATGTACTCTAACACAATGGGCTTGAATGTACGCGGAGAGTCAGAGTTGTGTGGTGTCTCAGAAACTAAGAGAGGAAGACGAAGTGTAAAAATAGGAGTCCGATTCCTGAGTATTTGAGCATGAGGAATGATTTTGCAGCATGCTAGACATTGCAATGACAGTTGTGTCTTCTCTCCCTTGTTGGTTGTAGGAGAGAGCCTGGGCTGTGACTGCTTAGAAGGTACTCACGGGTGGAGCACAGCACACTCTAAAAGGCTATGTTGGTACACTAGCTCAAGCCAGCAGGTCACAAGATCCAAGGACTTTTTTTTTTCTTGGCTCTGGATTTAGGCAGACGCAGATATACCCAACCTGGAAAGCTTTTCCTGACTCGTCCTGCACTAGGTGAGGCTAGATGTTCTTTCTTGAGGTTTTCTCCAGGTCCACAGGAGGTCTCTAAGGCTTGCTATATTGCAACTTAAGTGTCATATTTCCTCAGATAATCATCTCTTCTAGGACTCTCCCTAGCATTCGCGAAGATACCCATCATGAAGCAGATTCTCAGTGCTGGTGCAATGAATGGAAGTCTTTCCTGGCACCAGGCAAGATCTACTCCCACAAACATGAGGTAGTAAGGGTGGGAGGGACACAGAGAGAGGTGCTGAATCAGAGATCCTAATTGTGAAGGAGCAAGTCATTAGACCCCTGAAACCAGAGAAAAGGGTGTTTATTGGGTATTGGCAAGAAACATGGTTGGAAAGATAGGGTTGGGCCAGATGAGGTAGGATTTCAAAAGTCAGTAAACTGGTAATTCATGCCATTCATTTATTAATATATTCATTCACTTGCGAAATATTCACTGAGTCCCTAACATGTATGAGCCACTGTTGTACATATGGGGTGTGTGTGTGTGTGTGTGTGTGTGTGTGTGTGTGGTCATGCACGTAGTCTCTGACTTCATGGAGATTACATTTGTTGATGAGAGGGTAATAAAAACATTGAGACAACTATGTAGCAATATTTGTATGTATTGAGGATTTTTTGTAACCTAGATAATTGGGCATTATAACTTAAGTGCTTAAAAAATGAGAAAAACCTCTTCTAATTGTTCTACCCACATTTCACACTCACAAACACTGTAGCTTGTGATCTGTTAACAATACAGTCACTTTCCAGCATTTTCTATCCTTCCTAATTACAGGGGACCTGCTGCCCATTAGATGGACTGGTGTCCTTGAAAAACAGCAAAATAGAAGATATAGGCTCTCATGCCTATCTTGTCAAACTTAGGCCTGTGAGTATTGCATGGCTTTGTGCCCAGTAGAAGAGGATTAGGGTTGCCAAATCTTTGGATAATAACAAGCTCCAATCTACATAACACCTGGTCTTTACAAACCAAGTCATTATGAATGTGATCCAAGTTGTCACTCCAGGGGTTTTATTATTTCCAAATTAGCTGGAGTTGTTTCTTATATATATTGAAGTTGCCTGCCCCAGTCTCTTGTTTGGTGTGGATGGTGTGACTGACTTCCCTGATTCTGCTAAGGCTTGGTGAGGTTAGAGAACAGTGGGGAAGAAGAGACCGTTGTACCCTCAATTTCTTGGTTAATAAATATTGTTGGAGGTTAAGCAGTAGAACAAAGGACTCAGATAATACTGGATATAGAGGGGGCATTCTGGGACAGGGCTCAGAATCAAAGGTCCCAAAGCTGGGCAAATGGGGAGACTCATTGCTACTCATCCTATCTACAATATAAATATGTGACAAGAAAACAGACCCAAGATCTAGTGACCAAAATAAAGAAATTAGGACTTGGGATCTCAAGTTAAAACTGCATGTCAGGCTTGGGGAGATCTGAGAAGACAGAAATAGAAATGAAGAGATGAACAAAACCTCCCAAATATCCATCTACCTGTACAGTTCTCTCTCTTTCCATGAAGACCCCATTATCTCTTGCCTGCATGACTGTTCCAATCTTGCTTCTTTATGTGCTGTCTCCGTACAGCATGGTGGTGATCTTTTAAAAGTCCAAGTTAGATCATATTGCCCACAGAGTTAAAACCAGCTTGCAGGCTGTAGCTCTCATTTGCCCCTCCTGCCCTGCCTCATGTTACTCCCCTCTAGGCTCACTAGTCTCCAACTGCTTTGGACCTTCATGGGTTCTTCATGAGCCAAGATTTTCAGGCCACAGGGTCTTTGGTCATGTTCTCCCCCTTTTCCCTTCTTGGCTGATGTCTACTTACATATGATCTACTAACAGTACATCTTAGTGGTTAAAAATGTACATACAGCAGACTGTGTGGCCAAATCCTAGCTTTTCTACTTATCAGCTATGTGACTTTGAAGAAGTTGCTTACACGGTCTATGTTTTTATTGTAAAATGTAGCTGATAATAGTGACTGCCTCATGAACTAATTATGAGGTTTAAATGATACATGTGAAGAAGTGAGCCCAGGGGCACCTGGGTGGCTCAGTTGGTTAAGCGACTGCCTTCAGCTCAGGTCATGATCCTGGAGTCCCGGGATCAAGCCCTGCATCCGGATCCCTGCTCGGCAGGAAGCCTGCTTCTCCCTCTCTCACTCCCCCTGCTTGTGTTCCCTCTTTAGCTGTGTTTCTCTCTGTCAAATAAATAAATAAAATAATAATAAAAAAAGAACTTAGCCCAATGCTTAATAGCTAGAAAAATTTCAGTAAATGTTACTTCTTATTATCTTCTGGGTCTCAGCCTAAACATGATTTCCTCTGCGAGATCTCACCTGAGCCTGATCCTTCTATTCTATTCACTTCTACTGCATTTCTTTTTCATAACTCATTTTTCTCATTTTATATGCTTGTAATTATTTGTGTGTCTGCGTATTGTCTGGTGCCCCCGTTAGATTATAAACTCCATGAGGGCAAGGGCTCAGCCCACTATATCATTGTATAACAAGTATTGTGCCGCAGACGTTCAACAAATATCTTGCCAAATGAATGCCTGAAACTAATGGTTCAGGACTGTCTGTGAATGCTGAGCGTCTGCTGGGAAAGCGTTGGCACCTCAGAGGGACTGGGCTGGGCCAGAAGCCAGTGGAGTTCCACTGCACTACTTTTCAATACATTATCTTTACATTGTATTTTAAGATGTTGACACATCAAAATCAAATTACTGGACGAAGCTCAAAACGTATATTTGTATGCGAGGATTAAATGGTCTTTTTTGGCTGAAAAAATGTTCAGCTTTGCCATGGCATCTCATCCAGCCTGAAATCCACCCGAATGAATTGTGTAAATTGTGACAATCCTGGCTCCTCCCCCTCCCCCCTCTCTTATTTTGCCTACCAAAGTGATGGAACATTTGATTCAATTCATTGCGTCCGTGGTTGGGCTAGTGTAGACCAATGACTTCTGGGTAGTGAGCCCAAGAGGTTGGCTCAGGCTTGCATTTCTTGTTCCTATTTTTACTTTGGGCTTCCTTATCTATATGCCTTCTTTATCTCTTATTTGTTTAATGTCAATGCGTGTCTATTTTATTTACACAGCACTTTCTCATCCAAGTTTGTTAGATTGTGTGGAGAATATGACGTTCAGAAAGAACAATGACAAATATACACAACAACAAAAATGAACATTTAAACTCCAGCAATGTTTGGACAGGACAGGGTTACGTTTTTTCTGTGCTCCCTCTTGGTTCTCACTAGTGACTTAGTCCCAAGAGATCTTCTCAGGTTCCCCCACACATCCCCCACCTCTTCTTCCATTGTTCTATTGTTTTGTTCCCTACTCACTGGAAGCCTGGAGGCAATTGGAGTTTTGGGCATCTCAGTGTGTGGGGTTATGGGAATTTATAATCTCCAGCTTATTTTCCACATTGAAACACTGATCTATCCCTTACATATAATAACGTCACCTATTTTTCATGGCAGTTTCTTCCAAATCCTTTCTTTGGTCACTTATTTTGTAAAATTCCCCCCTCAGCCTGCATCAGTCTTCACTGACAGTGTCTCTTTCCCTGACTATGTTATTCTTTTAATGTTAATGTAAAGCTGATCTGGGTTTCGAGGGTAATGCTTTTATCAAGGACCATAGCTGACTATCTTGACAAGAAATTCATGTTATTAGTAAGATGTGTATTTAAATCATAAATTGGGATAGAAATGTCTGCCTTTCCTTTTTACCAGATTTGTATGCAATTGAACAGTGTTAGAGAATGTTCAGGCACATCATGCTATTTGACTACACTGAAATACCTGTTCTTGGCACAGCACCTTAATGAAAAGTGGCTATTCACTAGTTTAAAAGCTAGCAAAGTCTAGCAATGTTTAAAGCTCATAGTTCTCTATATTTTAGAACTAATATAGATTATATTCTTATGAATTACTTGGTTTTGATTTTAAGAAGCTCAATATCTAAGACACAGTTGCCTTATAGCTATTATCTCTTATATTCTAGATTCAGAAAACACGGGACCAAATATAAGCAATGATGACAGGAGGAAAGTTACATTTTAAGAATCAAAGTATTCTTATGAGTACTATAAGTGATCACTGACTTCGAGCAGGGGGTCAGTGAGAATCAGCTAATATTAAATTAGAATGCCTGTTGAAATCAAACTGCCAGCCTCAAGAAAAATATACATATCACTACTTCTGAAGAGGGCGGGGGATACCTAGCTATAAAGAAGTCCATAAATGACATACTCAGAAGTCATTCTTGATGGCCTCTTTCCAGAAGGATTGCAAACACAGATCTTTCCACCATATGGCTGCGTGTACTTGGGATGTGGTCTGAAAACGCTTCGTTGATTCTGGGAAGACTGAAATCTGGGAAGGCTGAATGTAACAGTTCAGGAAAACAGAAATGTTTTTCTTTGGCTGTTGTTCCTGAAGTTACTTAAATGAAACTCATTGGCTATTGATCTGTATATATTGAGATTACAATAAAACATAATGGACCAGTTTCTCTTTCCCCAGTGTCACAGAATTGGCATTTTATTTCTTGGGAGTAATAAATCACGGTCTTGGATTTGGGGAAATATTCTAGGATCTGGATGACAGCTGATTTATTTTTAAGACAGTGATGTCAGAAAGAAAAGCATAACCCGGAGTGTGACGGCAGTGCTCACTGGGAGAAGAGCGATTGCTGTTTAAAATATTAAGTAAGGTGGGTTCCCTTTTCTACTTTCAGAATGGATCTGATGCATTCCAGCAAGATGGATCAGAACCCCTCACCATTACATTCATAACATTCACATTTCCCTTTTCAGTGGCACTTACATTCTTTGGATTCTTTTCCTGTGACAACCCTAGCTTCTCTATTTATCTCTTTAATCTAATTTGCGCTATGACACCAAGCTTTAATTTTCTCATGATTATTTTGCTTCTTTTTAAGCACCCATGGTGTGCCAAGCTTGGATAAAATCGAAAAGATACAATCCCTGCTGTTGCTGGGCACACACATTTAAAGAGATATGACAGGCAAAATATCCTGTAATTGGCAATAGGTAATCCTCATGCTTTCCCCCCCTTTCTTCCATTTAAAGAAACTTCTTCATCTCTCTGAACAAACCTAAGAAGTTCCCTAGATCAAAGGTTTCAAAAACCAGGAGGATTTGGAAAAAGTGTCAGAGAGTAAGCAGAGGACTCCAAGAGCCTCTGCCGCTGGTCTGCCCTCGTGTTCTCTGCACTCCTGCCTCACCAAGGCGGACTGAAGTCCCCACCTCCTCTGCTGCCAGGGGCCTCCGCCACCCAGGAGCCAAAGGCCCCCTTTTCCCCTCGGTGGCATTCTCC
>PITA01000483.1:0-164975 GCA_004023965.1 Spilogale gracilis
CCCTACTTCCCACTTACTTTCCTTCTCCTACTGTCTTCTATATTACCTCTTATGCACCATAAGTGAAACCATGTGGTACTTGACTTTCTCTACTTGGCTTATTTCACTCAGCATAATCTCTTCAGTAACCTCTTTGACATCGGCCACAGCAACTTCTTTCAAGACACGTCTCCAAAGGCAAAGGAGACAAAAGAGAAAATGAACTTCTGGGACTTCCTCAAAATAAAAAGCTTCTGCACAGCAAAGGAAACAGTCAACAAAACAAAGAGGCAACCCACGGAATGGGAGAGGATATTTGCAAATGACACTACAGACAAAGGGCTGGTATCCAAGGACTATAAAGAACTACTCAAACTCAACATCCAAAAAGAAGATGAACACATCAAAAAATGGGCAAGAGACATGAAGCCGCTCTTCTTTTCTTCAATCTCCTGTTGAGTCTAGGTGTTCCGACTGGTTTGGTAACCATCTAGCTGAACTCCTGGGACCCAATGATATCTGGCTCTCCTACTTCTCCACCTTCTTGCTCCCAAACATTTTTTAAAGATGTAGATTTAAAAACAAGTCATTTATTTTAGGGGCGCCTGGGTGGCTCAGTCGTTAAGTGTCTGCCTTCGGCTCAGGTCATGATCCTGGAGTCCTGGGATCGAGCCCTGCATCGGGCTCCCTGCTCGGTGGAAAGCCTGCTTCTCCCTCTCTCACTCCCCCTGCTTGTTTTCCCTCTCTCGCTGTGTTTCTCTCTGTCAAATAAATAGATAAAATATTTTTTTAAAAAGGAATTCATTTATTTTAGAACGAGCAGGAGCAGGAGGGAGGGCTAGAGGGAGAGAGAACCTCAAGCAGACTCCCTCCTGAGCGGTGACCCTCCCCCCCACACACATGAGGGTCTCCATCTTATAACCCTGAGATAATGACCTGAGCCAAAATCAAGAGTCAGATGCTTTACCTACTGAGTCACCCGGGTGCCCCAGTCTTTACAAAATTTTTAATCATAACTACTCTGCAGCTTCCTTTGTTTCATGCCACAGTGTTTTAGGATATCTCTTCTAGCTCGGTGGTTTTAGTACGAAGAGCTCTTATTCACTCCACCCCAATCCAAGAGTAACAGATCTGAATGTCTATATCACTGGAGGCAGGCTACTGCTGGCATTTTGTGTGTAGATGTCAGGAATGTAGTTTAACCCTCCGCCCCCCCATCTCAACAAAGAATTCTCTTACCCAAAATGTCAATAGGGCCAAAGTTGAGAAATCCTGTTGTAGGTTACTGTTACAGCTGACTCTTTATTTAAATGGTTGTATAATAGTATATAATAGTGGCAAACTGAAATTTACTCAGTTCTGTTAATGATGGTGTCAGTTGAGAAGGTTCCCCACTTTTTCCCAAAACAGACAATGCTGCAGTAGACATTCTTGTTCATAGACCATCACATGCTAATTTTCTTTCTCTTGGATACATTCCCCAATGTGAGACCGTTGGTTCACTGTTTAAGATTTTAATAGTTTTCTGTATCAGTTTTCAAAATCTGTGGAATGACTCATAGTCCATCATTAATAAACGAGAGTGTCATTTCCCCAGCATTCCGCTAGGAACTGGCTGTTATTAATCTTTTTTAGCCAGCCACTTGTGTCAAAAAATGATGTCTCATTTTGCCTTAATTTGCATTTGCCTACTTATATTAAGCTTGTGAAACATTTCATATATTTATTAGATATTTTGATATTACCCTAATCCCTATTGATAACTTTTGTTGACTTCTTTTTTCTATTGTCCTTTTACAACAATTTGCCAAAATATATTCTATACTCTGGCTATTGCATATTATCTGTCATATATGCTGCAAATATTTTTCTCAACCTTTGTCTTTCTGCTGTTATATCTCTTTGCATTTAACAAATTTTGTTTTTTATGTATCTTAAGTTTTTAATGTCTTGGTGAGTTTCTGTTTTGCCTTAGGACAGTATACCCCCACTCTAACTTCATACACCTATTATCCCACATTTCACTGACACCGTATTCTACTTTTTATACTTAGATTCTTAATCCATATGGCATTTATGTTTTACTTGGTCAAAAATAAGAGTCCACATCAGTTTTCTACCTCATTAGATACATTTCTGCACAGTTAATTAACAAATCATCTTTTCCTCACTGATGTAAAAACGTGTTCCTATATATTCCTGAACCTTTTGTTTTATATTTTTAATTTTCTTGTAATTGTCTTTTATTTCTATGGCAAAACCATAGTGTTTCCATTTTTTTTAATTCAGTTAGCCAACTTATAGCACATCGTTTCAACAATTTATCAGTCTCATATAACAGCCAGTGCCCTTCACATCATATGCCCTCCTTATGTAGTGTTTAGTTTGGTGATCAAGTTTCATTACCTGGTTAGGCAAATCTCTCTTTGCTTTCTTTTTCACTAAGGTCTCGGCTGTCTTGGACAATCATTCTTTCCAGTAAACACTAAAATCATGATGCCACGTTTCAAAACTAAATCTGTATCAACGAGGGCCCTGGCGGGAAACAAATGACACCCTCACCTAGAGAACTCGAGTTTAATGAAAGGACATATGTGAGTGAGATGAGGGGACAGCAGTGCACATCAGGGCTAGCTGGGGCAGGCAGCCATCACCACCACCTCTGGGCCTGAAGGATTAAGGGAAAATAGAAGTTACCAGAGTCCTGAGACTTGTGTTTTGAATAAGATTAACTCTCCATTCCATTAATAAATGGCTCTCAACGATACAAGGAAGAGTTGTTAACTCATGTGCATTTATTTTGTGTAGAACAACCTATCAAAATCTCATATAAATTCTAGTTGGGGGGACACCTAGATGGCTCAGTCAGTTAAGCATCTGCCTTTGGCTCAGTTCATGATCTCAGGATCCTGGGATCAAGACCCATGTCAGGGGCTCTGCTTAGCGTGTTCTCTTTCTCCCTCCCTCCTCTCTCACGCATGCCCCTGCTCTCAAATAACTAAAATACTTTTTTAAAAATTCTAATTAGGCTTGCTTCCTGCTCTACTGTTTTCTAGTTATATGGCCATATTGTAAGCAAACAGGATTTTATCATTTTCCAGTATCTATTTTGGTTATTTTCTTTTGTAGTTGCATGAAACAGCAACATCCAAAACAGTGTGGAGTAATGACAGCAGTAGAGGGCAACGCTTTGCTACTTAGGGTTTGCGTTTTTGGCTGCGGAAGCAATGCGTGCCTGTTTCTATTTTTTAACGGTAGCATACCAGGTCAAGTTACGATGCCCTTCAAATATTGCTCCCAACAATTGTCCTTTCTTTGTCTTCCCATATCTCAGTTTCTTAAACTATAAAATATATAAAATAGGAGTAATAATAATACTTAGCTCACAAGATTATTGGGAGATTTAGGTGATGTTAAGTACATGCACATGTAAAGTACATAGAGCCTGGCACATGGTCTCCCGGTGAATATTAACTACAATTATAATTATTCTCACCACCCATTGAAACATGGTATTGTTTTGTTGCAGCTCCTTGGAAAAGTTACTTAATTGTTTTGTTACCTACTAATTTATAAGGGGTTCTAGTATAATCTGGATTTTTTAAAAGATTTTATTTATGTGAGCGGGAGAGAGCCTAAGAGCCAGAGGATCCGAGGGAGAAGCAGACTCCACTGAGTGGAGCCCGATGCAAGACTCCATCCTGAGACCTGAGGACCCTGACCTGAGCTAAAGGCAGACACTTAACCAACTGAGCCACCCAGGAGCCCTATAATCTAGATCATAATTCCTTTTTGTTTAAAGATTTATTTATTTGAGGGGGGATTATAATATGTTTATAATTAATTCATTATTTTTCTCTTTTTGAATTTTGATGTCTTAAGAATTTACCTACTTTGCAATGATAATCATGCTTTCATCTATGTTCTCAGGTACTTTTATAGCGTTCTGTAAGTCCAGAAAGATTCCCATGTCACACTTTCTGGACTGTGGCTTCTGGGCAGTCGCAGGATTTGTTGCCACTGCAGATGGTTTCTCCTCTGTTCGTTCACCGGGCATTTATTGAACGGCTGCAGCGTATTGGGTGCATTGCTGAATGCATGGGACACTGCAGTGAGCAAGTTCGGCAACAACCCGTTCTCCCTCAGCTCATACTCTCCGGGCACACAAGAGGGGAAGGAGTAAACAAGACAAGTGTGTCTGTGCACAGCGTGAAGAGATGAAACAGGAGGCAGGATTGGGGAAGGGAGCACCACCTTAAGGGCAGCGCGGTCAGGACTGGCTTCCCGGAGAAGGCACTATCCGAACTGAGACCTGAGCGACAAGAAGCCAGCGATGCCACACTCTGGAGACAGTGTCCCAAGTAAAGGGGAAGTCAGGATCAAGAGACTGAGGTGGCCAGAACTTGGAAATCTGAAAAAAGCAACAGGAGGCAGGTGAACTGGAGCATTGAGGGTCTCGTGGGTCATGATAAAGGGGATTGGGCATTTTTCTAGATACACCGGTACACCATTGGAGGAATTTTAGCAGGCAAATTCCATAGCTTCACCTACATATTTCTTTTGGTTTGCTACTAAAGAGTTATAATGTATGAGCATGCCTCTTACGGCATACATATCCAAATTCCTTTCCAATCATTATAATTTATACTTACTTTAAAGAGTATGGTTCCGTCCAGATCAGTGTATTCTCCATGGCTTTGAGTATATTATTTGAAAATAATTGCTAATTAGTTGGTTAAATAAATTTAAAGAAATGGTATCTTGCTGCCTTGATTTGCATGTCTTTAAGTAATGGTGATTGTGCCATTTATTTTTTTTTCATTGTTTTGAATTTAATTGAGGGGGATTAGTCTTATGCTTAGCATTCATCCATTTTTCCCACTGGGATATGTAGCAGATACCGTGGTGTTTCCCAAGATCCCCCTTTCAGGACTGAGATACTTTTTCTCTCAAATGGTAAGGATGTTGATGTCTGATCCCTCGCCAAGGTCAGACCTGCCCCGGGGGGCTGGCCCTCTTCCAGTGACTCAGCTCTCCACCTTAAAGATGGTCACCTGCAAAGGGCTAGTCCAGCTTTGAGCTCTCCCGGGAGGAGAGCGAAGTAGAGGATGCCTCTGTCTAAGCACATAGTCTTCACACACTACGGGATTTGGTCCCGATACACTTAGGACATGAAATTCCGACCTCAACATCATTTCCTGAAACAGAGTGTTAGTAATTCAGCATTTAATCATTAATTGGTCTTTGGATTTACCCCTCTATGTATGATATTGTAAAGCCACTTTCCTGGTTGGTTATTCATCATTCTTGTTCATAGTCTTTAAATTATTTTAATTAAAAGAAAACTGTGTCTTCACATGAGGGCAGATTAATAATCTCTCCCATTTGAATATTGTTTTTACATACATAAAGCTTGTTCTGTTATTTTTCTCCCAAAAATAGTAGCTTCTCAGCACAAGACTTCTTTTCTTATGGAAGATTTAGATTTTTATTTAGTAAGGTATAGTGATTTTTTTATTATTTTTTATCTTTTTATTTTTTTATTGTTACTTAATTTTTTTAATTTCAATAGTGATTTTTTAAAATAAAATATGTTCAGGCTTAGGAAGCCTCTGCTGTCAAATCTTTAAAATAGTAATCAATATTGTCTCCTACGTCTTTTTAAATGATACCATGTTTTAAAATTTCCTTCTTTAACCCACTTGAAATTCATTGGGACACACTGAAAATCTAACTGTCTGTCCCCCAGTATATTCAACTTAACCAACCAAATTTCAGCTCTTTTGCTCGACTGTTCTTTTGGTCTATCCTTAAGCCACTACCACAGCATTTGAATTATTTTAGCTTTCCAGCACCCACTTAATACCTGGTATGGCAAATATGCCCTCATTTTTGCTTCCTTGTTTCCCCTTTCTCCTGAACTAGAGCATCACTTTGTCAAAAAGAAAATCTGAAAGTAACATTCAGATTTTAATGCAGTTACCTTAGTTAGAAATTAACTAGAAAAATTATCATCTTGATAATATTGAATTGTCCTATTTAAAAACTGATATATATCCTCAGGAAAGATTTCTAGATTTCTACGCACAAGCCCCAGCCTGATCTTGGTTCTTGACTCTGCATTTCACAGTTTCTTCTTCTGTGTGCAAGTGCGGAGGTCACTTACTAAGTCGTATAATATAAACGGCTACTTAATCTCACTTGCTGTATCTGTAAAGTGGGGATAATAACAGTCCCTCCATGCAGGGTTTGTTTACAGTTTGAAATGAAATAATAGACACAAGACAGCCTTGCCTGGATGATCCACAGACACCATTTCTATCCATAAGACCTACCTCCTCCAGGAAATTCTTTTAGCTCTTCTGTGAGCGCCTGTTCACTTTAGCCACCAGTAATCACACAATGAATATTTGACACCTGACTCCTGGAAACCGGCTTTTATTGCGGGCCAGCCACTTTGCTGGGTACCTGGCAGAATGTGGTCAAGGAAACAGATCTGCTCCCTGCTCCTACGGGTTTTTCAGTATGTTGGGGACAGACAGATAATTAAATGGTACGCAGTTAGAGGTCTGGTTATCATTTGTTAAATAATAACGTAAAGGAAGAAAGGCATGTTATGAAATACTAGCTATGGAGACCCAGGGTGGGCAGGTGGTAGGGCCAAGCTGAAATGATGACATTTCAGCCAATACTGGTCATGCAAAAAGCTGCTACCAGGCAGAGTATCCAAGACCGAGTGAACAGCCTCTCTGCAACCTCTAAGGCAAAACAAATCTTGTGTTTTTAGGCGCGCAGGTCCCAGAGAGGCAGTGTTCTATGATCAAACGAGCCTAGGTTCCAGGATCACACGTACTTGGAATTGAATTCGACTTCTGCCACTCATTATGGGCGCTGGGCAATTTTCATCTCTCTGGGGCTGGGTTTCTTGACTGTACAATGAGGTGTGTTCGCCACCAGTCTTATGACCGGTTGTGAGGATTCCACGAGATCACGCGCACTGGCCTTCCCAAACGCTGTGAGTGCTTATGACTGCCAAAGCTTGTTCCACTTTCTTCCCGACTGGACTCAGCTCCCATGTTGCCTTGTGTCTCCTCACATCTATGGCTCCCTCAGTACCAAGTGGCTTCAAACGTAGCGGCGGCTGTTCATCCAATGGCTCCACGTGCCTAAACCCTGCTGCTTGTCTTTACACACTGACTCCTTACAGCACTCTCCGTAAGCAGGCCTCAGTCTCCGTATTTTTTTTTAAAGATTTTATTTATTTATTTGACAGAGAGAAACACAGCCAGAGAGGGAACACAAGCAAGGGGAGTGAGAGAGGGAGAAGCAGGCTTCCCGCGGAGCAGGAAGCCTTATGTGGGGCTCGATCCCGGGTCTCCGGGTTCACGACCTGAGCCGAAGGCAGTTGTCCAACCAACTGAGCCACCCAGGCGCCCCTCAGTCTCCATATTTTGAAGAGGTGAAAGCCAATGCACGGAAGAGCTGCTGATACAAACCAAAGCCACACCATCAGCAGCAGCTTGGAGCCAGGATTCTGAAAGAGGCCGAACTGTCCCCAGGACTCATTCTTTATCCCCTTTCTAACCTCCCCCACCACGTTCCCTAATCTGCTGGTCTCCTATTTTTGTCTTCTTTCAGGTTGATCGTTCGTACCGTTTTCTTGTATTCTACCCTGACTTCTCTTAACAGTGATTCTGGTTCTTTACACAAATTGATCGGGCGAAACATTTCCTATAGGGTTGACTCCGTTACGCATCCCGGCACCCCCGAGTCCACGCTGTGAAGCCCTGCGACAACACTGAGAGAGGACTTGGCCGCCCCAGTGTGCAGGAACCCGACAATGTCCACTCTGATTTATCTGGTCCTTAAATGATAAAGGAGCACGTTTGGATCCAGGGATTGATATAATTTCTAGCACTAAGTACACTCCAATGTGTTGGTCTATGAAAACTGTTTACAAATTAAGAGCAAAGGAGCTTGAGTCTTAGCAAACGGAGGTCATGGCAAGTTAAATAGATTATCGTGCAGATTATCAGCAACCATTGTACATGGTTGACCTTGCCGGCATCAGAATTAAATAGCAGATTATTCAAGACACAACCTTCAACTGTCTGGTAGTTTTATTGGTACAGGAAACCCAGGTGATTTTTCTGTCTACAATTTCTTTTGAGGCAATCCAGTCATTTAGAAATGCCTTCCCAGAATTTAAAGAAGAAAGAAGAAGAGGCTTTTCAGACAGATTATGCACAATGCCAAAAGCAATAACTTCAGACTGAATTCATGTCTCATCTTTGCGGAAAAGCAATAGCTTCTTTGTAGAGCGGGCACCCTAATTATGCTCACTAATTACACACAGCCCATAATGAGAACAGATGATTCACAACTAAGAGAACTCTGTGTAAATTAAAATCCTGGGTTCTAGGATGGAAAGTTATTCAGTAGGATGGTTTCTATGTTCTGAGTAATGGACTTCATCAAAAGATTGTGTGGAAGATCACTCTAGGGGCATCTACGTGGCTCGGTTAAGCACGTGTCTTCAGCTCAGGTCATGATCCTGGGGTCCTGGGATTGAACCCTGGGTCAAGCTCCTCCTCAGCAGGGAGTCTATTTCTCCCTCCTCCTCTCTGCCTCCCACCACTCATGCTTTCTCTGTCTCTCTCAAATACAATCTTAATTTTTTTTTTGAGAAAAGAGCACTGCGTAGAAAAGGTAGAAAGCTATTTTGGGGTCCCCCCTGTAAGGTTGCCAAAGAGAGCTTCTGGGCAGAGTTCAGAAACTACTGGCTTAAGTGTCTTCAAAATGAATTTTCATAACTAAAAGGAAAAGAGTAAAATTGTCCACCAGATATATTTTTCCTGGACGTATGAGGCAAATTTTCTCTTTCCATGTGAGGCACTGTCTTCACCTGAGGTAATATTTTCATTTGCACAGCGCAGAGCTCCTCTTCAATCATTTATCTCATTTAAACAAACTCTCAACTCCAGCGGCAATGAAGCACCCTCTAGTTCCCAGCGGCAGCCTAAGTCAGGTTGGACAAATAAAACCAGCTCATGTCTTATTCATTCGCACATATTAACCTTAGAATTTGTACCTAGCATCATTCATAGTGAAGCAGACAACAGGCGACCTTGTGCAAAGATTCACAATTTCTGGGAGGAGAGCTTTTGAAACAGGAAGCACCCCCACGGGGCAGGCCGTTCAGGATCCAGAGCAAAACTTTGCTGTTTGCTTGTTCATCCATTGTATTTTCAAACCGTTCATACAAAAGTCGATAGTGGTGATTTGAAAGGAATTCTGCAGCTGGTGTTTTTAATGGCTGGAAGGGCCACTTGAATGTTACTCCAGACTTGGGGATAATTGAGGCTGAATAATAGATGCTCACATTTTTGTCTGACAACTTAGGAAAACAACTTAGTCCAAACACTGAAAGAAATGCATTACGAGAGGTTACTATATATTTTTTTAAGATTTCTTTTTTTAAAAAAATATATGTGAGAGAGTGCACGCATGCTTGCCAGTGGGGGGGGGGGCGGAGGGAGAGAGAGAATCCTGAGCAGACTCCACTTCCATTCCAGAGCTAACATGGGGCTCGATTTCATGACCCTAAGGTCATGACGTGAGCCGACACCAAGAGTCGGATGCTTAACCTACGGAGCCACCCAGGCAACTCTGGTTAGCGTATTTTAACATATAGTTTAATTTACTTGAGCTAAATTTGCATCACCCATACTCATTACACTGAATGAAGCTAGCTGAATGGATATCTTTTTTTAAAAAAAGATTTTGTTTATTTGACAGAGAGAGATTAAAAGTAGGCAGAGAGGCAGGCAGAGAGAGGAGGAAGCAGGCTCCCCGCGGAGCAGAGAACCCAATGCGGGACTCGATCCCAGGACCCTGAGATCATGACCTGAGCAGAAGGCAAAGGCTTTAACCCACTGAGCCACCAAGGCGCCGCCTGAATGGATATCTTTATAGCAAATATATCAGGGTCCAAGGAGCTGAATTTTCTAGAGCTTTCAATATTCACTAAGAAATCCCTGTTTATATTTGCCCCTTTCGTTGGGAACTGATAGAAAAAACTGGGCTGTATTTGAAAAGTTTACTGTCTGATTTTTTTCAAGTAAGTGATTGTTCAGCAATGGACGAGGTAGTTTTGCTAGAGTCGGAAAAGAGGTCACATGCTTTCGTAATTGACGAGAAGTGACTTACACAATGGGGAGCCTCAGAGAACCGGTTCTTCACGTGGCTTGTTCCTTTGACTTGGCAAATCTTTTCATGGATATAGAAAAACTGCACGTTATCTTACATCGGTATAACCAAAGAGCGTTTTCATTGAAGACAGTAAAAACGACAATGGCCTGCTCTGAATTGATTTCAAGGAGGAGTTATGCTTGAAGGAAGACTACACACACAGATGCACTTCACCTACTTTCCATCAGGGGGCTAACAAAAGCTGAGCAGTTTGGATTTCTGATGACAGCTAAGTATTTTGGTGAACTACTAATGGGAAATAATGATACAGGAGGTATTTCCACATAAAGACCGTGTTTGTTAAGCTGGGGGTTTTATCCTCTTGCCTAAAAGTTTTATTTATGTACATGTAAATAAATATATAATAGTTATATACTTAGTTGTCCATGCTCTTTTAATAATTTATACTCAGTAAGTTAACCGTAGAAACGTATATCTCGTGTACTCTATTAACTATTTTGCTGACCATTGATAGAACTTCTGCGTATGTCAAGGGGTGTGTGTGTGTGTATGCATGCATGCACATGTGTTTCTCCAAATAATGGTCAGCGAATTCAGATAGCTCTAAGTATTGGACACAGTGAAAAGAAATTTTACTAACTTTTAGAAAGAAGTAACTAAGGTGACATCGGTTGCTTCTCATAATGTGCACAATTCCATTTTGCCTGACCCAGGCTTTCGCCCTCCTGTCAGGCTGGAACAGGTACCTACCTGCAGCTTAAGCTTAAGGAGGTAGCCAAGTTAGAGTCCAGAAGCCTGAATGAGTTCTATACAGTGAAGGAATTATTTTCTGTTCGGAAAATTGAGGAAATCTTAAGATGGATTGAGGGGGATAGAGTTTGAACCCAAGGGCTTAGATTCCAGAGAAGATCAAGGGAGAGAATAATAATAAGATGGTTGAGTAGGGGCATATGGATCTGGAAGGATACCAGTAATAAGATGCCCTTAAGCATGGGTGAGCTTCTTCTTTCCCCTTAGTCAGTGGGGGTGGGTGGGGGGGGTGGGGGTGCGTATGTTCCATCATTGCGTCATTCACCCTTGACTACCTCTATTATCGTGGATGATTGAAAGCCATCTGCATTGGGGTTCTTTACTTTCCCATTATAACCAAGGAATCTATGCAAAAAATTGCCGAGCTGCAGAACAGACATCTAATGGGTAAGATCTCCCAGGATTTGATCTGAATAATCATATCAGGTGGTCCAGAGTGGAGCCCTTATAAAATGTTTGCTGAAAACCTCTAAAGTCTCATAATATTGAAATTACAAATTCGTTCTGCGTTATTTTAGAAAGAACATATCCCAAGTATCAAAGCTTTAAAAAATAACTCCCAAATGAATTTTCAAGGTCCAGGGTACAGAGCCAAAATTAGGATACAGAAATTACCAAAGATTTTTGATAAAAACTGACTTCACTGGTCACGCGATTGAACTTTTAGTTCTAAGAAATTAAGCATTGCAGAAAATGCTTTCAGAAAATCTCAAAGCTGTCAAACTTGTTGTCCAGTAGAAGACCTAAGAAAACGAATTTCCCAATTTGGAAAAGATTCTGTTTCAGTGTCTAATGATCCTCATTATTACGACTTTTCATTATTTAGATTTCAGTTCGTCAAATCAAAACTTGCACCCTGTATTTTTTCAATCCTAACATGTCCTCTCAATTTCTTTGTGGATTCTCAAAAATGGCAACTAATATCAGTCATATCTAAGATTTTTAAAGCGCTCATATATTCATTATCTTATTAAATCATAACCACCCTGCAATGCATTGTTATTATCACAGTTCTACAAACCATGGAACTGATAATAATGTACTTTCTCCAAAATCACCCATCTGTTAAGTGATCGAGACACTTGCTCAAATATTCTAGTATATATGATGAGAGAGACAATGGCAAAATACTTGGTAGTGATGCCACGTCAAGTCGTTAGTTTCCAGGGCTTCACTTTAATGGAGAAGTTCCTCCTGGGTAATAGTACTATTTGCTAGGCACTGATTTTTTAATTTTTTTTTAATTATTTATTTGAGAGAGAGAGCAAGAAAGAGCATGAGCAGGGAGAAGAGGGAGAAGCAGGCTCCCTGTGAGCAGAGAGACTGACATGGGGCTCAATCCCAGGACCCTGGGATCCTGACCTGAGCCAAAGGCAGCCGTTTAGCCCACTGAACCACCCAGGTGCCCCTAGGCACTGTTTTAATTAAACATCTCATATGTACATTAACTCATTTAATCCTTGCAAAAACCTAAATGTAGGTACGATTATTGTCCCAGTTTTACAGATTAAGAAACTTTTCCAAGGTCACACATGTGAGCAGGCAATGCCGGGATTCTAATCTAGGTCGTCAGGCTCCAGAGTCTGTAGACTTTATCTTGGCATCCTGCTGTTGGCCAGCAGAGCTGAAAGTGAATCATTGGGGCTAATATTTGGTTTTGCAATCTTAATTTTACAATCATGGCCTTCATGTTGGCTAACTAATCTGATTAGTTATTGAGCTTTACTGATCATCCTCCATGTCTATGTGGCCTACAGTCAAAAGATTCAATTGGGTAATCCCTTCCATGTCGAGACAAAAATGAAAAAGTTGTGTTCACACTCACCTCTCTTTCTTTAAAATATTCAAAGGACTGGGACACCTGGATGGCTCAGTCAGTTAAGCCTCTCCCTCCAGCTCAGGTCGTGATCCCGGGGTCCTGGAACCAGCCCCACATCAGCTTCTTGCTCAGTGGGGAGCCTGCTTCTCCCTCTCCCTCTGCCTGCCACTCCCCCTGCTTGTGTCCTCTCTCTGTGAAATAAATAAGTACAATCTTTTATAAACAAGTGGAAAATAATAGAGGGAAAGCAAAACACACTAGCCACTTACTCGGCTGCGGGAACGCAAGCCAGAGTTCAGGCCTGAACTTGGAGGGGGGTGTGCGGGACAAGGGGAGAGGATCTTTACATTAAATATGAGATTGAAGTTTTGATGTGGACTGGGCTCGACTTTTGAGTCCCTGCAGGTAAGTCATGGAAAGTTTGTCCAAAACCAGGAAATTTGTGCTTCTAATTGTGGAACAGGAAGATCCATCAGAACAGTGTAGGGAAACAATTATCTAAAATTGAGATTCGTTTGGGGGACTATTATTGGCTAACTAGGTTGTCTGTCTTTGGAAAAGTGACTGTGACACATGGTCTGAGAATTGCTCTGAGCTGATGGACTGTCCAAGATGGCCAGACTTTGAGGTCATCAAAGCAAACAGGCCCCCTGAGATTGGGGCAGAGTGCTTTGAGTCCCCTTGGGTGTTTTCAGATGAGTCAAGAGAGCTGAAGGCCGGTGCTGGGTGGCTGGTTGCAGTTCAAGGTCAGGTTCAGCCTCCCAACAAAGTAGTCTAGTTAGGGCTCTGCGGTCCTTTCAGGTTTTCAGTGGATGTGAATTCATGATAGAGCTCCAAATAAGTGAGAAAACGGAATGATTTATCCACAATTGAATAGGAAGCCATGCCACCTAGACTCAGCAAATTCAGGGTCTTAGTCAATCTCATGGGGCAAAGATCTATGTAAGAAGAGAATGATGCTAAGTGTGAAAAGTGACATGAAAATGATCTTTGAAACTAAGCAGTGTTTACTGGATATCAAGGAAACCCAGCCTTTCCTCTGCCTTTGCAAGGGGAACTTTTTTTCCCACTCCTGAACAATGCTCTCACCTGCTCGCCTCTTCACTCCCTCTTTCCATGTCCTTCATTTGGTAGAGAGATGCTGCAGGAAGCTTTGTGGGACTAGGTCTTTTTTTCTCTTTTTGAAGGAAAAGACCAAGCTCTCTATGTGTGTTGTTTTGTGGGAGCAGTGATGATCTCCCTAGAAGAGTGAAACAGCCTATCAGCTGGTGAAATACATCAGGGCCTGAGAAACTGGGCACCATGGGAGCCTGAGATGCCTGAAAATCATTACATTGTTGGGAAGATCTTGGACTTTGGCAGGATATAGAAAGGGCTTTCAAGTCCACCTTAACTGTAGAGTGAAGAGAACTCGGACATCCAAGGTGTAAATGTTTTTATGCAAACGATCCTTTCTTTTTTTTAAAGATTTTATTTATTTATTTGACAGAAAGAGAGAGACAGCGAGAGAGGGAACACAAGCAGGGGGAGTGGGAGAGGGAGAAGCAGGCTTCCTGCTAATCAGGGAGCCTGATACGGGGCTTGATCCCAGGACCCTGGGATCATGAGCTGAGCTAAAGGCAGACGCTTAACCGACTGAGCCACCCAGGCGCCCCACAAACGATCCTTTCAAATAGAATATTTTCAAATGCCTTGTTATTTTCATAAGGGAGAGACAAGAATAACTATTGAAATAATCTTTCATAGGAATGAGAACCGTCCTGTTACCCTTGTGATCTTACAGCTGAATAAATTTCAAACTGACATTAGATCAATAGGGTCCGTGGTCAAAGGAATGACGCTGATACAAAAGCGAGGGTCAAGCAAAGCTTTATTTCGAGCCAAGCACCAGAATTTTACTGGCCAGCCAGGGTCACTTCTCTGGGGAGAAGGAGCACGCCTAATTTCTCAGGCTAGCTTTTATAGGGCAAACCCCCCAAATCACAAGCTGACCAGGGTCATTTAACTATCTGAGTTAATTTACATTCCCATTGTATAGGGGAAAACCGCACCCCAGAGCTGACCGACTCAGGTGGCTTGCCTGAGTTAATTTGCACTTCCAAGGTCCCTGGTCCCGGGAGGTAGGGGTTAACTGATTGGATGTCTCCCTCAACCTGGCTCGCCTTTGTTTTCCAGGGGCCATTTGCCCATAACATCTGGAGCTATTTTCTGAGCATACAAGATGGCGGCTTGGTCATCTAAATGGGTCCTTACAGGATGAGGTTCTATTTTCCTGATATCAGCCTGTCATTGACTTCCACATGGAAAAGAATATGGAACACACTGACACACGTTTGGCATATGGCAAGTACACAGTTGATATGTGTTGAATTAAGTTGAATTGGAATTTTGACATTATTATATAAGAAATAATGTATAACTCACAAAGGCATGTGACAGCAATTAAGCATCGATGTGGCTTATCACTTGTGATTATCGTGTACGTGAGTCTCTATGCGCGGGTCTGTATGTGTGTACATCTATGCGTCATGATATGTCTACAGCGAGAAATTCTGTCACGTCTGTTTTTGGTCAGTTCAGGCATTGGGGGGACTGTGTGCTTCCGTGGAGGCTCCCCGGGTTCCAGGAGCCTGCTTGGAGGTGAACGGTGATCCTTTCAGACCTATTTACCTTTGGCAGGAAACCAGCACGCTTCCATTCAGGCTTTCTTCCTACTTGCAGATCTGTCTTTATCTTCCTCCTTACACCTCATCCAAGGAATCACTGTAATTGTCCTTTGGAGTGCCAGCTGATATTTGCAGCTTCCTGTGTCTTTGCCCAAGGGAAAAATGCTGATTTCCTCTTTGCGATTTGGCAAATGTCAAAAGAAAAAGACTGGCTACACTATGTAGTCCTTTCCGCAGCATGAATGAACATCCTGTATTCTTCCCCCAATCAGGAGAAGATTTAACTCGCTAAAACTTAATTAGCCTAAGCTGAGTTTTTCCTATTATTTCCCTATTTCTTCTCCTTCATTTGTTCCTTTTTATCTTTGAAGAATCCAGATCCTATGTACTTACAATCCCAGGCCTTTATACCTTTTTGTGTCATGTTTCTCTCTAACTCTTTTTTTTTCTCGGTTCTGGGAGAATTTTCTGAATTTTTCCTCTTTACAGACTTGGTTTTCTGTGGTCATCTACTGTTCACTGCCTCTGTGCTAGTGTTTTTCATTGTGTACTTGGGTTTTTCATCTGAATGCACTCTTGCCTGACTTTATATTGCTTTGTCTTCACCTATGAAATGTTTTCTCAAAACTCATGGAGGATACAAAATACAAGTGTTCTAATATTTTCTCCAGTTCCCTGGAGTAAGCCTCTTCCATTAGGAGAAACTTGTTCTTATCCATTGGATTAGCCCCTTTCTTTGGGACTACCAACTCTTCAAATGTTTGGGAAGTTCTGTGTTTTTCTAAGTAAACTCTATTCCCATCCTAGGGCTCAACCCCCGTCCCTGAGCCAGCCAGTTGCAATGGAAGGTTGTTTTCTTTTCCCGTCGTAACAGAGTAGTCTCTGCTAAGTTCCGCTGGTTGGGGTGGGTGTCCACGCAAATAGTTTATTTCTGGCAAGAAAAGTGGAGTTTCTCATTTGTGTACTTTCATTTTGCTACAATAATGATCTAGGGGTTATAAGTAAATATGGAGGGGGTTCCTATGGAAAGCACGAGAGGGTTTCCTATGGAAAACAGTTTTTCTGGTTAAGATGGCAACATAAAGTTAGCTGGAGGACTTTCCCCTATCTAGAATTGTCTTGACTGCCCATTCTGGGCCTGTTAAGCATTTTCCCCCTCCTAGGTCATCATCAGTGCTGGGGAAGAAAGCAGGCAAGTGAGAACCCTGGCCAGCCACACGGCAGTTTCTGTAGGGGGACAGTTGTAGGACTGTCCTGTCCCCTTCTCATCACTGCCTCCCAGGTCCAGGAATTTACCTGCATTCCCACACTGGGCATGGGGGTTCAAGGAGCTGCTGTGCCTGGGGATCCCCTCCACTTACCTCTTAACCTCTCAATGTGGGGGTTCGTTCATGTGCGAAACAAGAATGGGATAGAATGTCCCTTGACCTTGTCCCACACATTTCAGAATGTCCCCAGTTTCCTGCCTTCTGTTTTCTAGCAATCTTGTAGCCTTTTCCTATTTTTATATTTATGTGAGCATTTTTTTTTTACTTAACAAGAATGTCTAGTGCAGCATTGTTTTCTGTAATGAAAAGTTGGAAACTAATAAAAGGTCAACTGAGTTATTTATATCTGTTGAATATGAGGCCATTCCAATGAATGTAAATCTGTATTTATTTCTAAGTGAAAAAAGCATGTTACAGTATTTATGGCATAGTACCGTGACTATTAAAATTTTTGTAAAATTATATGTAAGCCAAAAAATACAGAAAATTGCAATGTCAGATGAAGACATTCCAACATTTGAGATGTGAAGAAAATGTTTTGCTCACCCATCCCATGTTCTGTGGGAAGTCCAGTCTCTCCCTCAACATTTCTGTGAATTCCTGACAATTTATGTTCCCGTGCTTACTTTTGGTTCTGAGTTCTAGGTTCTTCTGCCTTTTTTTTTTCCTTGTAAGCATTTCAGTTCTTGGTTCTTTTTAATTCTTGTGCTTGGACCCTATTCCTTTATTCTCCCAAACCATATCTTTTTTTTAAAGATTTTATTTATTTACTTGTCAGAGAGAGAGAGAGCACAAGTGGAAAGGGAGAAGCAAGCTCCCCACTGAGCAAGGAGCCTGATGCAGAACTTGATCCCCGGACCCTGGGATCTTGACCTGAGCTGAAGGCAGATGCTTAACTGACTGAGCCACCCAGGTACCCCAATTTTAAATTGTTTAAGGATTTATTTATTTAAGAGAGAGAGAAAGCATATGTGCGAGCAGGGTGGGAGAGGCAGAAGGAAAAAGAGAATCTGTTTTTTAATTAATTAATTAATTAATTTGACAGAGAGAAACACAGCTAGAGAGGCAACACAAGCAGGGGGAGTGAGAGAGGGAGAAGCAGGCCTCCCCACAGAACAGGGAGCCCATGCAGGACTCGATCCCATGACTCTGGGATCATGACCTGAGCTGAAGGCAGACACTTAACCACTGAGCCACCCAGGCGCCCCGGAGACAGGAGACAGAGAATGTTAAGCAGGCTCCACGACCAGTGCGAAGGCCAGTGCAGGGCTCTATCTCACAGCCCTGAGATCATGACCTGAACCAAAACCAAGAGTTGGACACTTAACCGAATGCGTCACCCACGAGCCGCTGCATGATTTCAATTTGTTTGCATCCAGGCTCCTGCTTTACTCTTATTTTAAAAAATGAAACACACCCGTAAAACCTACACGAGGAAATTCTGGAGCCTTGTAAATTCATTTCCCTTAGAAAACACCTTTCAGGGGCGCCTGGGTGGCTCAGTTGGTTAAGCGACTGCCTTTGGCTCAGGTCATGATCCCAGAGACCAGGGATCGAGCCCCACATCTGGCTGCCTGCTCGGTGGGAAGCCTGCTTCTCCCTCTCTCACTTCTCCCCCTCCTGCTTGTGTTCCCTCTCTCGCTGTGTTTCTCTCTGTCAAATAAATAAAATATTAAAAAAAAAAAAAAGAAAACAGCCTTCATAGGTGATTTTGTGCATCGACTCTGTTCCATGAGGGGCTTGCACGAAGTTGGGATGCATGGCGCCCAAGTCCAATGTTTTCATGGCTCCACCGAACATGAAGAAATCCAGACTGAAAAAACGAAGAAGAGTACGTGTTGTTGGTAGAGATGCAAAGGTCTGATTCTGTGATTAGGAATCGAGGGTTCATTTCACTGAGAAGAACTGTTGCTTTGACCTCCTTGCTGTACATAGGGTGCAGAGCCCACACCGTCCTAGCCCTCCTCTGCCAAATATTTTCCGTAGACTTTGCGAAATGTTTTCCTTTGGCAAACGTGATCTGGTTTTGTGGAATGTGGAAATAAGAGATCTGATTTCCTGCCAGCTGTGTTGGGTTGCATCTACTCGCCACATTGCTTCAGTATTTGATATTTGTATGTTTGCCCCGATGAAAACTAATGTTCATATAGGGCAGTCGCTCTTAGGAATGTAACACAAGCCGCCTTGCTCAGCTTCAGGGCAAACATGCAGAACTCTATGATCTCTTCTCTTTATTTAAAACTATAGAATGCCTCAGAAATAATGGAGACCAACACTTATATAATCCTTCTCACCAAGCATTCTAGCCAACTGAAATTCAAAAGCCTTCCCCCTATTCAGGGACAAGGAACTAAGTCTTAGGAGAAAAGATTACAGTTCTTTCTTGGGTCCAGTTGCGTTGTTGTTTCACTCTTCGCTCCATAGGCCAGGTGCCCCCGTTGTCTTTTCCATATGACACTCACTGGGAGATCTTCTGGCCATTTATTCAAGTCTACTAAATTAATCGTTCCAAGTGTGCTCAAAGTATCTAAATCATAATGCCCTCATTCTGTCAGGCTTGTTTAAAATGCACATTGGTATGTAGGCTTAGTTTATTATTAAAAAAAAGCAGATACCTCCCATTTTGCTGTGTCTAATCTAAACAATCCTTAACTGTGTCAAGCCAGGAATTAATTAGCTTTATATTTCTTATGTTAATTTCTCTCACTTTCCCAGTTAATTTCATTGGAAATCTGTTTTATTAGCTTAATAACACTTCTATCCTTCTGTGCTAATGGGATTTTTCATAAAAAATTCAAGGATTTCATATAGGCCTGAATAAATAGGAAATAATTGAATGACAGGGCTGATGCATGGGAACTCCACCGCATCCATTAATGCCCCAGCCCCTGAGCAAGCAGGGTCTCTAACCTGAGAGAATGTGTACTTATAATTGAGCAATGTCTAACTTGAGGAGGACTCTCGTAGGCTTGAGTTGAACAATCACTGTACATAATGCGAGGAAAGCTCTAGAAGCAGCAGCGGGGGCATACACATTCCTGACGAGTTTGGGTGATGTTCCTTAAGATTCACACATCTTATGGAGACCCCGAGGGATTCAAGAAGATAGATGTGAAGGTCATGAGTCTGGGTGTGTTACAGTGACCCACTTCATTTTTCAAAATAATTGTGGCAAAATATACATAACATTTGCCATCTTCATCATTTATTATTATTTATTATTATTATATATATTATGTATAATATATATTATACTATCATTATTTATTATTATTACTTCATTATTAAAAAAAATTTTTTTAAGTGGGCTCTATGCTCAACACGGGGCCTGAACTCACAACCCCGAGATCAAGAGTTGTAGGCTCTCCCAGCTGAGCTGGCCAGGCACCCCCCCCACACACACACAGTCTTGATCATTTTTAAGTGTCCAGTTCATTGGCGTCAAGCCATCACGGAACTCCTCTTGTACAATTGAAACCCTGTCACCATCAAATAGTGCCTCATTCCCCAACCCCAGGGAACCTCCGCTCTACTTTCTGTCTCTATGATTTGACTTCTCTAGGCACTTCATATAAATGGAATGCTAGAGTATGTGTCTTCTTGTGATTGGCTCATTTTCCTTAGCAGAATGTCCTCAGGCTTTGTCTTTGTTGTAGCATGTATCAAAATTGCCTCCCTTTTTAAAGCTGAATAATGTCCCATTCTATGAACTGCTATATTCACCCATCCATGGACACTTGGGATATAATGACATATTTCTGAATTAAAACCAGATGACACCTAGATTCTCTGGAATTAGGTTGCCAAAACTGTTACAGAAAAGTTTCTGGGATACCAGGAAGGCCCTATTCATGATAGTTCAGTTTCCTGAGCAAATTACAAAAGAGGCAAGAAAAGCCAAGTGGCATGATTACTATTTGGTTGAAAGCAGGAATACGACACTCTTTTTAATGCATTTTCTGGGTGCTTGTAGTTTTTCTTTTTCGTTTTTTTTTTTTTAAGATTTTATGTATTTATTTGATAGGGCGCAAGCACGGGGAGCAGCAGAGGGAGATGGGGAAGCAGGCTCTCCACGGAGCAGGGAGCCCAGTGCAGGACTGTGCCCGAGCCACCTGCACGGTCAGTTAGGTGATTGCCTCTGCAAGGCCCGGAGCCCCGACCCCCCCACAAAGTGAGAGGAGTTTGCGTGGGGCAGTGGTTCTCCACCCTGCTTGTTTGCCATTCTTTGTACGGAATGCTTGTCATTTAAAAACCATGTCTGGTGTATAGCAAAATGCTTTGTTTCTACTTACCATCATTAAAAATAGCTTAATCTTAGCTATCCCACAGCTCTTTGGAGGAGATTGTCAGGGTTCTTAAATGGTTAAATAAAGGGCTTAATATAAAGAATAAAACTATACTGACAAGAACATTGCCACACATACAAAGGATCCATAAATAAAGAGTTCTGCAGCCAGTCAGAGAAAAGAGGCTTGAGCAAGCGCGTTTACCTTTGCAAAATAAGTTCTCTTTCTCCTTGATGCCAGACAGACCAACTTTGGGTCATTGTATTAATAGTGTAGCTAAAACTTTGTACACAACTCATCTAAGCCTTTCAATTGCCTTCTTGTTGGTAAGACCTGCTTAAAAAACACCATATCATTAGTCTACCCTTTATTGTCCAGGCACCAAATGTAAGAAACTGTAAAAAACCTTACTGAACAACATGTCCTTGGTTTGGTTTAGGGAGTTAACTCTGAACTGTAGATAGGGCACCTGCAAAACATGTTTCACTGATCAAAGCACTAGGTTTCTCTAACAAAGACACTGTGTAATCAAAAATCACTCTCTGTAAAAAAATTTTCCTTCATGAGAATCTTTAACTTGTTGCCTATAAATAAAGACACTGAGAGCCGGCAAGGCGGAGATGCCTGGCAGGTGATCGGAAAAGAATCTTCGGGGCTCTCCCATTTCGTATCGCCGACACCGTCCCCACCTTCCGGAAGCCTGGACTGTTGCTGGGGTTGGCCCCCGGCAGAACTGGATCCCAGGATCATGGCCTGAGCCAAAGACAAATGGTTAACTGATCCACCGAGGTGCCCCTGGGTGCTTGTAGTTTTGATAATTATCTATTTTTTTTTTTTACCGGAGTGATAATTATTGTTTTAAAATAAACAAAATTCCAACAGCATAGGTTCTCTTTCTTCTTTAAGATTATATCTACTTATTTGAGAGAGAGAGAGAAAGCACAAGCAGAGGGGAGGGGCAGAGAGAGAAGCAGACTCCCTGCTGAACAAGGATCCCCACATGGTGCTCGATCCCAGGACCCTGGGATCACGACTTGAGCCAAAGGCAGACGCTTAACCCACTGAGCCACCCAGGCGCCCAGCACAGGTTCTCTCTTAAAACACCCGAGACACTTAATAACATCATACTTTTGATGATGTAAAGTCCATAAGGTCATGTAGAGGTTTACCTTGTAAAGATGTATAAAATTCTGTAGGCTTTTCGTACATGTGGGAGAAAAGTGGTGCTTTAGTAGCATTACAATGAATATTTTATAGCTTTCAAAATAGCTTATGTTTTAAAATATAAAATTCATTTTCTTAAAAAGATCTTTTAGAAACTTGGAAATAGCCCAAAAAATTTCTATGCCGGCTAGTGCAAGAATTTGCAGCTTGCAGTAACATCATGTTCTGGCATTTGATGCCCTTTCGTAATCTTCTTATTTTCTCATCTTTTTTTTTTAAAGATTTTATTTCTTTGACAGAGAGAAACAAAGCCAGAGAGGGAACACAAGCAGGGGGAGTGAGAGAGGGAGAAGCAGGCTTCCTGCTAAGCAGGGAGCCCGATGTGGGGCTCGATCCTGGGTCTCCGGGATCATGACCTGAACCGAAGGCAGTCGCTTAACCAACTGAGCCACCCAGGCGTCCCTCATCTTTTTTTTAAGATTTCACTTATCTATCTGTCTGTCTGTCTGTTTTTCTGTTTATCTATCTATCTATCTGAAAGAGAGAGAGCATGTGCATGCACAAGTAGGGAGAGGGGCAAAGGGAGATGGAGGGAGAGAATCCCAAGCAGATTTTGTGCTGAGTGCAGAGTGGGGGTCGATCTAAGGAACCCTGAGATCATGACTTGAGCTGAAACCAAGGGTTGGATGCTTAACTGACTGAGCCACCCAGGCGCCCCTTCCATCTATATGTCTCACTCTCTTTTCAAAGTCAAGTTTCCCGCTTTTACATCTTCCTTACTCACTTCCTTAGTCTTCCCCAGACTTCAGCGTTCCCTAGACGTCCAGGTGTCCTCCTAACCATTGCTTGGCCCCACCAATGCCTCAGAGACGAAGAGCAGATGCCAATGCCTGCGACGCCCGGCTGAAAGCTCGTATTCCTTCACCCATGCGAAGGGAAACATCGGAGTTACCCTGAAACAGATTTCCGGTGAAGTATTATGGACAGAGGTGACATGGATGGAATTTTCTGTCAGTAAAAGCAAATTTCAGTTTGTTATTTTGTTCTTAAGAAGGTTCATTCCTAGTTTGGAGTTTTAAGGCATTAACTATACTAAATAATGTAAACACTTAGTGATGTTACACCTTTCCCCCTATTACAGACATGCGTCTGAAAAGGCAAATCTTTTCACTGAAGTTTTTCCTGGGGTTCTTTTCTTCCTTGAACCTCGTGGATCTTTGGATTTCTCTGTGATCCTAATTGTCGTTTCTCCTGAAAGTTGGATCATTCTGCATCCATGCTTATAATGATGTGAAAATGATCTCTGTGTGTGTGTGTGTGTGTGTGTGTGTGTGTGTCTGACTGCCTCTGTCTCATGCCCCCTGCCCTCCTAACACACCCGGGGCTTCTTTCCGCTTAAGGTCCTTCTCCTCTCTTGACCTCACTTTCGCTCTCTGTAAAACGAGGAAGACTGAATGATCTCTGAGACCCTATCCTGCTTTTGTTTCAAAACCTATGAATAAACATGATGCTAATATCTGCATGGCTACTTCTCTTTTAAAATGACCTGTACTCTGGAAAAGAGAGGTTGATGAATGTTGTAGAAATCACTTCCTGGAAATGAGATGAGCCATTTTCATAATGAATATGATTTCATGCACCTAGCTTTTAAAGAAGCAGTTTGCTTGCCAGGTTGCTGAATTGAAGATTATCATTGTGATAAGGAAATTAGTGGTTAACAATTACGGCCATTTACAAAATCCATTCCACATTGATAAGTTATTTCTCATAGCTTAGAGAATTCCATTAAAGGGTTAGATTTCTGTTGTACAGATGAGTATCTTAAAGGTGAAATGCAAATGAATTGAGATAGCTCATGTACTTAAATTAACATGTGTCGTATGTCTGTAGGTACCAAGCACACGGTAAAGCTAGCTCAGAGTGTTTCATGTGCTTTTTTTTTTTTAAGATTTTATTTATTTGACAGAGAGAAACACAGCCAGAGAAGGAACACAAGCAGGGGGAGTGAGAGAGGGAGAAGCAGGCTTCCCGCCGAGCAGGGAGCCCGATGTGGGACTCGATCCCAGGTCTCCAGGATCATGACCTGAGCCGAAGGCAGTCGCTTAACCAACTGAGCCACCCAGGTGCCCCTCATGTGCTTTTAAAGAGTGACATAGAGGTTATATTTGTGAGTGAGAAAGGTTTATTTAAATGGTTAATGAGGTCACTCACCTCCCTAAAGTGAAGCACATCTAAACATATGTTTATCTTTCTGACCCCAAGCCATTGAAAAGTCCTGCTTATTTACTCGCTACGTCAAGTATGACCCATAGCTTTATAAGCAGACCGAGATTAACGGTAAGGATATCCATAACCAAGGTATTAAACTATTGATTTGGGAAGACATGTCATGCCTCTGATTTTATTTACAAAATATCTATGAGCATAAGCACCATTAAACAAATAAAATGCAATGAAATGTGGGCTGTGTTAAGTCATCTTGTCCTCAAACGTCCATTCATCACAGAAACTGGGAAGTATAGAAAGCCCCGATGCTGGAAAAGCGAATTGTCATGATGGTGGGTGGCTCTTTCTTTGTGGTCCTCAAAGAGCACCACCCTCAGAAAGAAAACACTGTAATATCTGTCTGGGCCATGAGTCTGCAGTGACACAGTAGATGCCTGATTAATCTTTCTCATAAGTCACACTACTGCTCTTGACTTTTAAATTGGCTTGTGGGTAAATCACAACATACGTAACACCTCTGGGCTGGGTTTTGAAGGTTTGAGAAAGTTTTTTTAAGATTTTATTCTTAAGTAATCTCTAAACCCAACATGGGGCTCAAACTCACAACCCTGAGATCAAGAGTCACACGCCCCACTGACTGAGCCCTGAGAAAGCCTTTTGATATTTATCTATTTTTTTTTATAATTCTTTTCCTTTTCTCCTCTTGCTCTTACATAGTCAGATACTAAATATCAGGAAAGAAACAAAAATCCATAAAATATGACTTGGTAGCTTAAAAGAAGGGAAAAAAGATAAAAGGGAAAAAGTATAAAAACAAAGCAATCTAGGACTGAACTAAAATTGCAGATCATGGTACTCTATATATCTTGCTAAGGATATGATCCCAGAATTGTTTCAGGAGGCCTAGAAGCCACTAGGAAAAGAGAGAATCTGTATGTATAATTAGTGGTTGAGAGGCCAGGAAGTTTCCCCAGGCATCCATGTAAACAGTGGTACTGGGAGTATAATGATGAAGGTCTCGAACACCGTCTCTACGTGTAATATTGAATTTCATTGGGATATTGTTTAACATGGCCCTTAATAGAAATTAATGGTAGGGGGCACCTGACTGGCTTAGTCAGTGGAGTGTGCGACTCTTTAATCTCGGGGTTCTAAATTGAAGCTCTATGGTGAGTGTAGAGATTACTTAAAAAAATAAAATCCTGGGGGCGCCTGGGTGGCTCATTTGGTTGGTCGACTGCCTTCGGCTCAGGTCATGATGCTGGAGACCCGGGATCGAGTCCCACATCGGGCTTCCTGCTCGGTGGGAAGCCTGCTTCCCCCTCTCTCACTCCCCCTGCTTGTGTTCCCTCTCTAGCTGTGTTTCTCTCTGTCAAATAAATAAATAAAATCTTTAAAAAAAGTAAAAAATAAAAAATAAATAAGAAGTTAATGGCATAGTATCATACAAAGCATAATTTAGGAAGAGCTCTTTGGCTGGAGGGCCTGTATGATTAAATCTCTGTGCCCGCCTGTATCCTGAGATGTACTGGGAGAGTAGACAGATCATGTCTTCGCCCAGCAGTTCTCCCATTGAGGATTGATGTTCAGCCAGGCCTACGTGTTTCGGCAGACAGAGGACCTGGGATTAAGGTATCCATCCTTTTCTTGAAACCTGACAAATGACGAGATAAAGGCTCAGCTGAAGTAAGGTATAAAACAAAAGGTTATAATAAGTGAAGATTAAATGACTGCTTTTGTCGGGCATTGTTTATGGTGCTTTCTATGCAGGATCTCATTTGTCACATCAACCAGTATTAGACCCGTTTTCCATATGGAGAGATTGAAGAACAGAGAAGCTAAGAAATTTGCCTGACATCACACTAGAAAGTGATGAAGCTAGGATTTACAACCAGTTGGACATCGTTCCAGATTCCACATTTCTTAAAAGTTTTTTTTTAAAAGATTTTATTTATTTGACAGAGAGAGAGAGATCACAAGTAGACAGAGAGGCAGGCAGAGAGAGAGGAGGAAGCAGGATCCCTGCCAAGCAGAGAGCCCAATGCCGGCCTCGATCCCAGGACCCTGAGATCATGACCTGAGCCGAAGGCAGATGCTTTAACCCACTGAGCCACCCAGGCGCCCCAAGATTCCACATTTTTAACCACCATAATATACGGCCTCCTCATGGAAAGGCTCTTCTCATTACCGCAAAATGATATCTTGAAAAGGAGCAGAGGACCACAAAGCCGCTGCCCTGCTGACCCTGGGTCCACCTTGGCCTGGCTAGCGGGGGAACAGCTCTGCAGCTGAAATCAGGTGACCTAGATTGGAGTCCTTCTGATGCAACCTTGAGTCAGTTTGACTCGGTTTCCCCAGCTGCATAACAAGGGTTTTGAACTAGAATGGAGGGGCTCGCTCTTGACCAGGAGAGCAGAGTCACATCACCTGGGGAACTTCCCCACACACTGCTCAGCCCCTGCCCCAAATGTGCCATGCACCCACCGCGAGCTAGGTGCTGTGCAGGTCATAGAGCTAACTTTTCCGAGACCAGCTTCTCCCTTGCGAAGGTCTTTAATGGCGTGGTGCAGAAAGAAGCAATTCTGCCTAGACGCGGCGTTTTTGTTGTGTTCCAAGCCAGCGGCGCCTGTCTGCATCCGCCTGCATCTGCGATCGCAGCAATACCGTCACTCATGGTAAAGGACACTTGAAAACGGGCCATGGGCGCGAGCTGTGAGGACCAGTGGCCAAACCCAACCTAGAAGGGCCCGGGACAGGCTGCTGAGGTGAGCAAAGCGGCGGCGTGGACTGCTAGAGTGAACAAGGCCTGAGTAGCAGCGGCGGGGGGCGGTGGGGGGGTGCAAGCAGATCCAGCCATGTGAGGAATCCCAGTAAAGCCGTGAGGCGTAAGGACAAGGCCACTGACTGCAGCCTCCGGTGCTTGCTTGAAATCCCAGATCTGTGATTTCCCGGCTGTGTCTCCCTGGACAAATTTGTGTGACTTCCCCCAGCTTCGATTTCTGCAATTGCGATATGGAGACAGATCGTAGTGGACCCGGGGCTTTATTCCCGGTGCGCTGTGTTGGCATTAACATTTAATGTGCCCCTTCTACTTGCCAGGTGTTACTGTAAGTGCTTGACATGTGTTATTTTATTTCATCTTAAGCAAACCCCAGAGAAGACCCCGCCCGCATGTGGTTGGCCAGCCGGGGTCCAGTCTCCGGGATTCCAGAGGCCACACTTCACCCCACTGCCCTCTCCCCCACTGCCTAGCCTGGACAACAGCTCCAAATGGACAGGAGCTACTAAATTGCTTCTTTACAAGCTAAGTCCATTAAATCCTCTCCATTATGAAAATGGCTTCTCTGGTTCCAGAAAGTGCTTTTTACAAGATTCATTAAACTCCCTTTGCCCGTGTACATGTCATTTTATGAGGGTGGCAGAAATTTAGCTATTAGTGCCATGGGTTTTCATAGACTCATAGAATAACAATGCTAGAGCTACCAGGGCCCCAAGGCATTATTTAGTCTACTCCTCTCATTTTATACATGGGAAAACTGAGGCTCCAAATAGATAAGTGTTTTAACCATGAAAAGCCACCAAGCTTGTGACTGAATCTGAATAAAGGCCCATATTCCCCGACTCCTAAGTCAGTGTTTACTTTCTTACTGGCCGTCAGCATACAGTCTTGCAAGTGGGTAACCACTGGTGACTCATTATTGCATTTATTTATTCAGGAGGCACATATTGATGGGGCACCTGGGAGGCTCAGTCGGTTAAGAGTCTGCCTTTGGCTCAGGTTATGATCCCAGGGTCCTGGGATCGAGTCCCACATGGGGTTCCCTGCTCGGTGGGAACCTCCTTCTGCCTCGGCCTGCTATTCCCTCTGTGCTCTCTCTCAAATAAATAAATAAAATCTTAAAAAAAAAGATATGCATATTGAGGAGTTACTTACTGCACCAAGCAGTGTGCGAAGTCCAAGGGTGAGAAGAAATAAGCAGGCTCAGACAACGCCTTGCTGCTTTACATGGCTCCCCAATGCTTGGCCCTGGCTGCACACTAGAATTACCTCGGAATATTTTTAAAAATGCCAGTGCCAAGTGTTCAGTAAGAATCTCTGTCGGGCCTGGGCTTTCGTGGTGCCCTGGGCGGCCGTGAGATGCCCCTCGGGTTAGGAAGCATTACTCTAAGCGCATGCTGTAACGGTCTTCGGTCTTCGTGAAGAGCGTAGAAAGGGCAGTGCTCCTGGGCAATGCCAAGGCTTGGCAGGACATTGCTCTTACAGGTGAAAAAGAGCCTGGCTGGAGGGGCAGTGGCTCCAGGATCAACCGCACGAGATCATCTGTAGTGGGCGCTCCCGGCTCAGCGTGCTCATGAGCCGTCCAGCTGCACTCTAGGCTACTGGGCACATTCTCATTCCTTATGCTGAGAGGTTTCTTTGCGATTTCTGAAGCACTTATGGGTGCGAAGCACTAACCTAGGCTAGGCACTTCCGCACAGCAGTGCGTTAGACACTCATGTGACTGGGAGGTAGGTACTGTTGTTATGCCCGCATTTAAATCGAGGAAACAGACTCAAGCTGATGAACTTGATCACCGAGGAAGTGGCTGCAGCAAGATTTCAGGTTACTCGTTCGGACTCTAGGACCCTTTTCCACCACATCAAGTTGCGAAGGAAAAGCCCTCTATAAGATGAACAGACTGTCGGTCCTGTGTCATGTAAATAGGATGCTGGGGCGCCTAGGGGACGCAGTCGCAGTCCCCTAAGCATCTGCCTTTGGCTCAGGTCATGATGTCAGGATCCTGGGATGGAGCCTCGTGCCCTTGGGTTCCCTGCTCAGTGGGGAGTCTGCTTCTCCCTATCCCCCTGCCGATCCCCCTGCTCATGTGCTCTCTCTCTCTAAACAATAAATAAAATCTTTAAAAAAAGTTGTTAGATGTTGATCAGTAACATGTTAGAGCAGTCTGTCCCCCACCCTGATTCTGTTCTCTCTCATCCTCCCTGTCTGCTTCTAGTACATCTTCCTGTCGAAGCAGCCACAGGTGCTGTCGTGGAAGACAGAAGGAGGCATGAACATGTCATCTCTTAGGATTTTGAAATCATTTCCCATAATGAGTTTTGCCAGAGAACAGGCACAAAGACTTGCGTCTTATTCTTAGCACAGAGTCTCAGCACGCCTTCTAATGACTCCCGTGGAACCAGTTCCGTGCATGCTGTGTTTCTGTCTCTGCTGAACATTCTCCACAATGGCTTGAAATTAGCAAGGCAGTGTTGAATACATTTCTGCTCTTTTGTTGTTGAAAGCTAAAATATGTATTTACTTTCTTCTAAAGTAACCAAAAATTTCAGACTACACTGTGCCTGTGTGTTTTGGCTGCATTTAAGATCGAAAAGAAAGCAGTCGACATAGTATGTGCTATGTGTGTGCTCCGCAGATTGGAGCCCCGGCCTGCAAGTGTTTCCATCTACTAGAAGGGGGTATGAAGAATGACGGCAGTATTTTTATTTTATCTGTTGGCAGCCCATTCCCACGTCCAACGTGCTCATGAAAGTCTCTGCAAAGGAAAAGCCAGCGTAGGGTGTCAGAAGAAATAAAAGGCGAACCAGATTTAAGCTTGGGATTTTTATGGGGACTGCAAGGGAGACTTGCCATAGAACTGAGCAGCCGCTGGATAAGAAGCTTTTAGAATAAAACACACTCAGATGCACAGTGGCTCCCGAGACATTCGTCCCCGAAGGAAGACCGACCCAGTCTTGTGACATCCAGAGTTGATACTCCACTGTTGACCTTGGGGAGCAGTGGCTCTTATGAAGTCTGCCATATCCCCCAAAGTAGCTCCTCCTAGGCGGGGGTAGGGTGGGTGGGGTGCAGTCATCATCATTCCCAAACTCCTTAAAACAACCACCCACTATCACTTCCTGCTATTCCCGGGCCCAAGGAGGAGGTCTTCATGCTCTGGCTCTTCCGAAGTTCTCACCCAAGCCCAAGCAGATAAGGGTTCATTTGTGTCTCACAAAATCATGTTGAGTTTCCTCCCTCTCCTAGAGACTCTTCAGGCCTCGTTTTAGTATTCTGTTCATGGCTTTTGAACATCATCGAGCGTGTGGCTTTTACGAGCGTTGCGTTGCCGCAAGTGCTGTACATACGAGCTCAGCAAGACCGTGGCCAGCGCCGTACGCAGGTTGCTAAGAACCCTTCCCAGAGAATGACAAGGCGGCCTGCATCTTTCCAGATCCACAAAGCCCTGTGCTCTGTGGCTGCCTTCAGACAGTCACTGTCTCGTGGCAGCGAGGCTTGCGGAGAGGGGGTGGGGGACATGATCTCAGGAACTTGGGGGAGAGCAGCTCTCATGTCTCATATGAAACGAGTCTCTCTCCAGGTCGTACATGTCCCCGTGCAAGATGAACGAAGGAAGAGCAAATGCCCCGTGCCAGGGGAAGCCTGCTGGGTCATGCACGTGGGGCAAACTAGCGCTCCTGGGGGCACCCGGTGCTCGCTGCTGCCCCCCCTCCCGCTCCCCGCAGCGTGGCTGCTTGGGCTCCGTGCGCTGCCAGAATATTTCTTGGGCATAAAAGGCTGCCAGGCCAGGGCTGGGTGCCATGGTAAGAGAGGAGAGAAATGCACCAATGAAGGGAATTTCTCTTTCCTTTTCTCAGAACCCTGAACTAAAAATAAAACAGAGGACACTCTGAACTACTACAAATACAAACGAGCACAGGAGGAAAACACCCACAACCCCCCCCCCCACACACACACACACACTCACTCACTGATGGCGGGGCTGTGAACGTAGCACAAATGAACACATGCAGAGCACTTCAAATGCTGTTTGACACAAATGAAGGGCTATATAATTATTATCATTACTTATATTAGAATGGGCCCACGTCCATCTTGGATCCTTCAAAGGAATAAAACGCAGAGTTGCTCAAGAGAAAAAATGGAAGAATTAGGATCTTGCTAAGTAAGCACAGGAAACCCAATTGTAGCAGTATTCAAGCAAAATCCTTCGTCAGAGAGAAGCTGCTCTCGTTTGAGCATATTACAGCACCAGACAGACTTCAGAAAACGTTTGGAGAAGCCCCCACCTCCCCCAGTCTTGAATTTTAGGAGTTTGGGGACCATGTAATTGCAGAGCTGAAAGGTCCACAGGATTCTAGAAATCAAATGAGAAATTATTTTCCTGTCTGTTTACTTTCTACTGGAGGTCAGGACCCCCCCCCCCCGTTTTAGTTTGTATGAAGCTTCCCTATTCGCCATCTGGGTTCCGGAGAGGCTGTCTCGAGCTGTGATTTGTGAATGGCTGCCTCCACCAGGATGCTTCTCACACATAAGCCTAATTCATCGCCCTGTCAATTTCTCTTCAAGTCATCACACTGGAGACATACTTAGAATCCTGGAACGTGAGAGCCGAAGGGGCCATTGAGATCAACTGGTCCAACCTCCTCATTTTACACTCACAGCTGATAGCTGCATTCCAATTTGTCATCAACATTGCTCCGGGCATGACTGGGGCTGCGAATGCTGGGAAAATGGGACATGTTCCTCTTCCCCACATTCTTAGAGAGGCCAAGGTCATCACCCTCCTCCCCCAGCCAGCCTCACACACAGTTTTCACTATTTCCTTTTTGCTGCTGCTGTATGAGGCAGCTTATAAAGCATCAGGCTTTTGTTGCGGAGGGAAGAACAAAACCCCAGCCTCCCAGCAGTCGGGAGATTTATAAGAGCTCAAGGAAGGTCAAAAGGGTAAATTACCCAGTGACTTGTATATGATCAGCATCTTTCCAGTGTACTCCGGGATGAGGCTGATTACAGGAAAGGCAGAGGTGAAGAAAAATTAGCATAAATAATCACAGAACATGAAGCTTTGAGCAGGTTATGGTCCTTGTCTTTCTTGCGATCTTTACACGGTGTTCTGCTAAATCTTTTTTGGAAGAGCATTTAGGAAGAACAAACGTTTAAAGATTCTTTCCAGATTTGCTTAAAAGTAGGACTCGGAAACAACTAGATGTTGTGTGAGATTGTCTTTATTCTTAGTTCAATATTGAGGAGTCACTTCTGTTCAGAAGAAGCAGGGAAGGCTTCATGGAGGAGGTGCAACTTGTATACCTCTTCTCCCCTCTTCCTGTTTCATTCTGTATTGTTTCCTTTCACACGGGACTTTGAGGATCTGGTAATATTTAGGTAAAATTAGGATAGGCGTATCTTTACACTCTCATACATCCATGCACGGAAATATCAAGTGCCCGTTGCATCCTCGGGCACAGGTGACCACTGTGTTCTTTGGAGAGCTATGTAGCTGTGATCTCCCATGAAACCAGGAGGAATATATTCCTGGGAGTATTATCCCACACCCCTCTGACCTTTATTTATTTTGTAAGTAAACTCCATGCCCCATGTGGGCGGCTTGAACTCACAACCCTGAAATCAAGAGTTGCGAGTTCTACTGACTGAGCCAGCCAGGCGTCCCACCCCGTCATTACCTGAAAGGGCCATCTTGTTTTATATTGAAAGGAGTGATCCCCGTTTTTTGGCTCTTTCAAGTAACAAACTTGAGAAAGGATGAAGTGTAAGGCATAACTCAATCATTCTTCTCTACTTGAATGTTTTCCCACGATTGCATGTGGAATATATGACCGACATCCAGATTGTATTGACCTTTCACCTAAGAATAGTCCTAGATTGATAATAAATTCGCACATTACAGAGTTCTCATATTCCGTATAGAATTTGTATGCTCATACAGTCACCACATGTCCATAATGAGGAATAGATGAAGCAAGTCATTTATCCACAGAAGCCTTCAATGCATATGAAGAAGTGAAAGTATGCTTCTCATAAGTACTTTGGAATTCTATATAAAAGGGGACGTGGGTTTAGTAAATGCTTTTGATGCCAAGACTTCGGTTAAATATGTGTGAACATCCTGTATGATACATGCATACAAGATTCTAAAGGATCTGACCCCCCCCCCTCCAATTCCTTACCGCCTTTTCTCATTGGGACTTCCATACTGCCTCGTATCAGCTGCTCTGGCTCCTATTGACTTCCACATTATTTTTCCCACCTCTGGTTTCTCCCTAACCTAGTCCATTATCCAAGGCCCCAAAGTGATTTTTCTAAATATAGATGTGATCATGTTACTACCTTGCTCAAGCCCACGAGGTGCTCAGTCTCCTTAGCATGACATTTGAGGTCCTCCCTGATAGAACTGCTGCCCACTTGATCTGCCTCACCCTTGCCTTTCTCCCCTTCGACCCTTTCCTGTAGTTTCTTACACCCGATGTCTCACCGAGACCACAAGCTATCCGGCACTTACCGGGGTCTGTGCCCCTCACTCTTCTAGGTCCAGCCGGAGGATAACTTTTGCTAGGTCTTCCTGCCCAGACCGAGTTAGTGGCTGCCTCCCCTCTATCTAGTCTCGGCGCACGCACTCTGTGTTTCCAACTCTGCATTAGCATTCGCTTTATGCACCGCTTGCTCGTGAACTCCTGGAGGATTAGAGCTGGAGTTTCGTGCGGTGTTTAATAAATGTTTGTTACATAAATGAATGAATGAGTTAATGAGTTAATTATTTTCCCCTGCCGTGGACATTAGTCAGCATTCAAAACAGTCCATTTCCACTTGGGAATCCCTTTATTTCCATATAGTGTAATGAGGGCTCTTAAGTTTGCCAGAGGTCTGGGAAAAGGAAATGTAATAAATGGGAAAGTATTTTTAAGTAGGCATGTATGAACATTACCTTAAAACTTTTTAAGACAGAAATTTTACTCTGGAAAACACTGTGAATGAGAACATGGAAAAAATGGTTTGCTGAGTAATAGCTAGGGGTGAAGAGTTCTTTTCTTTTCCTTTTTTCTTTTTTAAGCTGTAGGCCCAATGTGGGGCTCGAACTCACAGTCCTGAGATCAAGTATCCCATGCTCTAGGGACTGAGCTAGCCAGGTGCCCCCAAAAGATCTTTTCTTTAACCCTGGGAACAGGGGTGTCTGGGTGGCTCCGTATTAAGCATCTGCCTTTGGCTTAGCTCGCGATCCCTGAGTCCTTGGATCGAGCTCCGTATCAGGATCCCTGCTGGGGGGGAAGCATGCTTCTCCCTCTCTCACTGTTCCCTCTCTCTTGCTGTGTTTCTCTCAAATACATAAACAAAATCTTAAAAAACCCTGGGAACAATAAAGTGATAACATAGTTCAGTCTCCTCCACCTAAATGTGTGCTTTTTAAAACAAATTGTACTTGAAAGTGAAATATCAAATATTAGTTTTAGTTGGCAAATAATTTCCTGCAAGACACTGATGATGCTGTCAATACTCCTTGAGGACAGAGACTATTCTCTTAAGAATTTCGGAAAGAGAGACACACAGAGAGAAAGGCGGTAGATAGATAGGGGGAAGCTTGAAATCCGTGAAAAAGCCATCAAGTAGCTTCAGCCAGATTTCTGGTGTCTGAAAAATACAAAGGAAATACTTTCATTTTCGTTATTCTTGATTTTCATAATTTTATGAAGAACAGATGACATTTGCAAGTGTGTTAGCACGGTTTAAAAATAAGTTGCTTGCTGTAGGTAAAAATTATTTGTTCAGTTTAAAAAACTGGAAATTTCTTCATCCCAAACTTAATTTATAGGTTAACTTTAATATAATTTGAATCATGGCACAATTTGTAAAGTAAGCCATAAAACTATGCATTTTTAATTTTTTTAAAAGATTTTATTTTTTTGGATGCCTGCCTGGCTCAGTCGAAAGAATGTGTGACTCTTGGTCTTGGGATCGTGGTTTCGAGCCCCCACATTGGTGTAGAGATTACTACATAATAAATAAACATAAATAAATAAACTTTGAAAATATTTCATTTTTAAGTAATCTCTACACCCAACGTGGGGCTCAAACTCATGACCCTGAGATCGAGTTCCATGTTCCCCTGACAGAGCCAGCCAAGTGCCCCAGAAATGCATATTTTTTTAGATTGAAAAAGGTCTTAAGACCTCTTTTGTCCAGTGTAGATGACAGATTTGAGAAGACTTTGATGTCATTACTACTTAGAGAAAAAAAAAATGGCAATGTAAGAGATGTTATGTCATAAAAAAGCCACACAACGTTTTTAATCTACCAGTAATAGGGATAACCAAAATACACAGAAAGAATTCTTGATTTATCTATTCAAGAATTAAGCCAGAGCACCTAGGTGGTTCAGTCTTGATCTCAGGGTCACGAGATCGAGCCTGGTATTGGGCTCTGCACTGAGCGTGGTGTTAAGAATGTCTACAGAGGGGGCGCCTGGGTGGCTCAGTTGGTTAAGCGACTGCCTTCAGCTCGGGTCATGATCCCGGAGACCTGGGATCGAGTCCCACATCGGGCTCCCTGCTCGGCGGGAAGCCTGCTTCTCCCTCTCTCACTCCCCCTGCTTGTGTTCCCTCTCTCGCTGTGTTTCTCTCTGTCAAATAAATAAAATATTAAAAAAAAAAAAGATTCTCTCTCTTCTGGGTTCCTCCCCCGCCCCCATCCAGGCCCACCCTCACGGCTCTCTGGCTATTTCTCTCTCTCTCAAAATAAAAAGAGAAGAAGAATTAAGCCAGAGACCTATGCACTTACTTACCAAAGCAGCCTTTAAATTTGAGTTCTATCATCTTTACTTGGTTCAATTGTTTATAACAATCAATCATGAATGGAATTTAATAACATTACAGTTATTTGGATAAAACAAAATGAATAAGGCTGGAAGTTTTCTTAAGTCACAAGCTACCAACTTTTAGCAGTTGCCGAGCAAAGCATTTTTTTTTTAAAGATTTTATTTATTTGATAGAGAGAGATACAGTGTGAGAGGGAACACAGACAGGGGGAGTGGGAGAGGGAGAAGCAGGCTTCCCGCTGAGCAGGGAGCCCCCTGATGCGGGGCTCAAACCCAGGACCCTGGGATCATGACCTGAGCTGAAGGCAGACACTTAACCACTGAGCTCCCGGGTGCCCCTAGAGCAAAGCTTTCTGAGTCTGTAGCCATCTGACCTGTCTCAGAGTTCGAGGAGAGAGGCTTCAGGCGCCTGCGTCCACGCTCCGAGGCTTGGCGAAGCAAGGCAGCCCACACACAGGGGAGCCAACCTCTCCTCTACGCTCAGGGCTGAGGGCCTCTGCACTGTTGGGCACTACTGGGATTCTGTCAGCCTAAGAAATCAATGGGCAATGTGCTCAGTGCTTTTATTTAGAAAAACAGACTCAGAATAAGAATGTAAGCCTAAGCTTTGATCCCCACATACAGTCTGGACTTCCCACATTACATCCGTGCCCAAAATGGCCCTTCAGTGACAGATGGGTTTCCAGGGCGAGAAGACCAAGTACATCCCTCCAAGATACTGTTTCCCGGGTCTCATTCATTTGCATTCTAAGACCCATGGTTGGTGGGTCAGATGTAAACAGAAGACCCACATGCAGCCCAACACCTCAGGCTTCTGGAAGCTCCAGGCTTCAAAGGCAGCTGCGAGGCTTGCCTCCGAGCTCCTCCTCCACGCCTGACACATGCTTGACAGAAATCTTTGCCTGGGCGTCGGGGGAGTTTTTGCTTGTACAATGCTGTCATGATGTGACCTTTCTCATTGACTATTTAAAGAGTTTTGCTATGAATAACTGTTAAAATTTGCCCGAATGCCATTTAATGGAAATCCTCAAAGCCTTCTGAAACAATTTCATTTACAATGAAGTGATAGAACGCAATAAAAATATCTGGTTTCTGTGAATCTCTTAACCCACTGTTTCAACTTTTCCAAGTTCCCTTCCCCTCAAAATGCTGTTGCTGTGTGTGTGTGCGTGTGTGTGTGTGTGTGTGTGTGTGTCTGTGTGTGTGTCTGTGTGTGTCTGTGTGTGTTTGGTTTTTTTCTGGGCTCCATGGCCAACGTGGAACCCAACGCAGGGCTTGAACTCACAGCCACGAAGTCAAGGACTGAGCCAAGACCAAGAGTCAGACATTCAACCCCCTGAGCCACCTGGGCATCCCCAGTTCCTCCTGTTCTTAAACGGAGGCAATTCTGCTCCCTTCTTGATCCTTTCTTCTTGAGGCTCTTCTGATGAACGAAACCTGGGCCCACTGGAGTTTTTTCTTGGGGTCACAGCTTAGATGACAGAGGTAAATGGAGAGCTGTTTAAAAAGTATGTCATTTCTTTCCCACAGAGCTCACCCAGATCATGCCAAGCCATTCTCTTCACCTGCCCTAGGGAAGCCAAGTTGCTCTTCTCACATAGTGAAATCACTGGGCTCTCTCCCCGGCTCTCCGCTCTGGAGCTAACGCCGTGTCCTCCCCCACTGAGACTTCTTCAGCACCGGGCGACTTGTCTAGAACACACATGTTCACGGGCACACACACGTTCACGTTCTGAATTAGGTAAAACGGTGTGGAGAAATGTAAATACAACATTTTTAAAAGGAGAAGCAGCTACCCTTTCCCTTCACGCGAGACCCCATATGAGACGACAGTGGAATGAGAGATGTAGCCAGAAAAGCAAGAGGTGGCAGGATGTTCATAAAAAGTGATCCCAAAAGAACTAGCTCTGCCAAGGTAATGGAGTCACCGGGGTCATAGACCCAGGACTGGTTACCCCAACTGTGAGGCCCTCGGCCCTCGGCCCTCCTCTCGTGACCAACTCCTTCGAGGTGCTCTCCCTTCAGAATTCACGAAGAAGACAGTCCTTGTTTTCTTTACCTGTTTTGCCTTCTGCTTTTCCCTTACTGAATGTGACTATTACTAAACTAAGAACCCCTGATGATAAAGGGGGGAGGCTTACTACCCAGTCTCTGCTCTGCCCAAATGCTCCGATCATTCTTTCTGCCGGATGACTCATTGCTTCTTTGTTTATCCTTCGAGACCCAGGGATGAAGCGGACGGGACGCAGGTTTAAAGTCAAGTCAGAACTGGTTTCGAATGACACCTTTGCCACTTTTCGTTTAACATATGCATTTTATTTTGGAAACCTGAACTCATCAATGCTCATAACCATCCTGTGAGGGTAAATATGATCATTGTCACCTTGTTTCAGATGGAGAAATGGAGGCCCAGAGGGGTTAAGTGACTTGCCCAAGGTCACACAGATGGCAAGTGGCAGAGCTGGGTTTCAAATCTCGGCATGTGGGCTCCGGAGGCCTGCCCTTGAACGAGTCCGTGCTGATTGAGGTGGTTCTCCCTCCAGCCAGCGGGTCACCAGGGCAAGCACGCACGCTCCCTACACTCTGGGCTCCTCACTGCAGCCTAGCTCCCATCGTCTCAGCAGTGATTACAGCGCTTCACGTCGGAAATGTGTACAAAAGACTTTATAAGGCGCTGTATAAATATTAACAGTTTTACGATTTTTACTTTGCTTGAACGGCTTTCCATTATTTATAGAATCGAGTCCAAATGTCTGGCTCTGGCTTTCAAAGCCATCAAAAGGTAAGTCGAGGCAGTCGTTCCATGCTCTTCACTGTTCTTCACGGGCTTATTTCTGTCTTCATTTTCGAGCTTGCTCATTCCCCAAGCCTTTCCCCAATTCAGAGCTCTTTTTGTGTCCTTCCTCCTCAAAGCAGCCTTCTCAGATAATGCCAGTGCAGTGTGCCTTGATCTTCTTCTTCTCTGACCCTGACCTCTCCTATCCCTTTCAAGGATAAGTGGCTCATCTTCCCAACTTGGTTATCAATTCCTTGAGGGCAGGAGTCATGTCTTATTCTGAGTGCATATGTTATGTCTCCCCGGCACACAGAGGAGGTCCCTTAACACACAGGCAGTGGCTAGTGAGGTCTTCGTTTCTCCCCAGAGTCTCGTCCTCATGCTGGGCCCCTGCTGGGCCTCCAGGAACACTTGAGGATTTGTCTTAGATGTGATAGCATCTGTTCAAGCATTCGGCACACAATGAGCACTCCATAAATTGTATTTTTAGAGACGATCTGTTACCACATAAGGACTACCAGAAATTACTCATACTCTTTGTGTAAATGGATTTATACAATTATAATGTTTAGGAGCTGAAATAAGATGAGGGAAAGAAAATCACGAGGCTGTTTTTTTAAGTCAAAAGGAACAATAGAACTTCGAGTCCAAATATTTTCACTGGTGTGTCACAGAACAGGTGTGAGGTTTGTTGAAAATAATTTGTTATTAGTGAGAGTTAATTTGTCAAGTCTGCAAATGATTTACTATTTTTTTTTTATGAATTGAGGTAGATTCCAGGTTTCCCCAGAGAGAAGCTCATTTTAATTCAGTGGCCTTCACAGGCCCTCCTCAGTTAGCAAATCAGAAGGAATCAGTGTGATTAAAGACCAAAACAAAATAGGACCCCAGAAAATGCAAAGGCTTACACAGGAAAATATTTGTCTCCTGAGCAGGAATCAAGGCTTGGGACAGATTTCTCTTGGACAGACAAGGTTAAGAGGATTTCGTGAAAATCCCTATTTTATTTGTGGAGGGGTGCCTGGATAGCTTAAGCATTTACCTTCAGCTCAGGTCATGGTCTCGGAGGTCTTGAGATGAAGCCCTGTGTTGGGCTCCCTGCTCAGCAGGGAGTTTGCTTCTCCCTCTCCCTCTCTCTTTGCCCCTCCCCCTGGCTCATGTGCACATGATCTCTCTCTCTCTCTCAAAAAAAAATACTTTTTTAAAATAAATAAATAATCAGCTTAGTTTTGAAATTTCAGAACATTTGCTCTGTTTGCATAGGAGAACTGAATAACTTTCTGATGAATTTGCACAAAGCAAAATCTGAATAAATACAGTTTCAAACTAATAAGATTCCTTTAACAAGTCTCTCTCTCAAATTACCCCGATGATTGCTTAACATGTACTTGCTTTTCAGAGATCAATTTAGTAGATAAAATATATTTTGTTCCAGAACTTCAAGTTGAACACTTGAGAAGTAATCATACTCTGAGTCCTTAGTATCTCAGCAGAATCCTATTTATTTTAAGATGACAGCTTGGGGTGCCTGGCTGGCTCAGTGAGTAGAGCATGTGACTCTTGATTTCAGGGTTGTGAGTTCGAGCCCCACTTTGGGGGTAGAATTACTTAAAAAAATAAAATCTTTAAAAAAAAAAGCTCGGACTAGGATAACATAACACTTCCTTTTTCATAACCTTCTGTAACATGACAGGAAACACATAGCAAAGTATAGCTGGATTTTCCTTCCATTCATTATTTTTTTTTAATTTGATAGAGACATAGCGAGAGAGGGAACACAAACAGGGGGAGTAGGGGGAGTGGGAGAGAGAGAAGCAGGCTTCCCACCAAGCAGGGAGCCCGATGCGTGGCTCGATTCCAGGACCCTGGGACCATGACCTGAGCCGAAAGCAGATGCTTAATGACTGAGCCACCCAGGCGCTCCTTCTCTAATGTTTTTAGTAAGACCCTCAGAAACTTCTGGAAAGCAGAGGAAGTTTCTGAATGGATATTTTTCTTGTCCACTCTTGCAAAGATCCTGTCAGCTGAATATTGCAAGACTGAGGGGGATTTAGTTGTTTCCAGTTAAAATCTCTTTGTCCAGATAGAGACCCATGGGCCCCAAAATAAAACTATGGCTGAAGTTTATGATCAGGAAGAGGCCAAATGCCACTTGTCAGCTAAGAGCTTTGCTCACTGGAATGAATCTTTGTGTTTCTGAAACACAATTGAGTTGTCCAAGGATTCATGCGTTTCCATGATAATAAGAAACTCGGGAGCTTTGCCTAAAAGGGCGGGATGAGGAACAACAGAATGAGAAAACTGCACTGTGCCCTGAAAGGGGGTAATAGGGTCTCCCTAGATGGATGCATAGTTTAACTCTCTTAATTATAGCACAGAATAAACACAGCGATCCCATAGGGTCCTCCTCTGCACAACGGGTACATGAAAAACCCATCACCCTAGTTCCCATTTACTTTCCTTCTCCCACTGTCCTCCAGGTTACCCCTCATGCACCACAAGTAAGTGAAACCATGCGATACTTGACTTTCTCTTCTTGGCTTATTTCGCTCAGCATAATCTCTTCCAGTCCAGTCCATGTTGCTACAAAAGTTGGATATTCATCCTTTCTGATGGAGGCATAGTATTCCATTGTACCACATCTTCTATATCCATTCATCTGTTGATGGGCACCTTGGCTCTTTCCACAGTTTGGCGATTGTGGCCATTGCTGCGATGAACATTGGGGGTACATATGGCCCTTCTTTTCACTACATCCGTATCTTTGGGGTAAATGTCCAGTAGTGCAATTGCAGGGTCATAGGGTAGCTCTATCTTTAATTTTTTAAGGAATCTCCACACTGTTTTCCAAAGCGGCAGCAGGGAGGGAAACGAAACAACAGAGACTTTGGACACAGAAACAAACTGAGGGACTTGGAGGGAGGGGGGTGGAGGTAGGGGAGAACCTGGTGGTGGGTACTGGGGACACCTAAAGCTTGGAGCACTGGGTGTGAAGAATGGGGAATGAATCTTGGAACACTGGAAAATAAATTAAGTAACAATAAAAACAAACAAACAAAAACAAAAAAAAGTAAAAAAAAACAAACAAAAATAAACCATCACCTCCCGTGTCCCGCCACCCCAACAAAAAAAAAGCAGTAGCATGGTATGATTTACAGAGAAATAAGAAAAGTGGTTTGAAATTTTTGAAGTCAAGTTTAAGGAGTGAAACTGATCCAAGACAAATGGTGCATTTGAATCCTGTAAAAATAAAATCAGAGTGAAGCTATATCTCAATGTTTGTTTTGTGTGTAGCCACCACTCCCACAGTAGCCTAGAATCCTAGAGTACAAATTTCGATATGTCCATAGAGTTCATCCTGTCTGACACTGCTCCCGGAAGCTCAGATCCCAGGACTTCTCATTATGAAACACTACCTGTAGGCTCTTATTTTGTATAAATCAGACTTTACAAGACAACCAAGTTCCGACAGAAATGTGGTTTAATATGGTCTTAAACCCAAAGAATTTCTCTCTTATCTGGAAGACGTAAGAAATGAACCAATTAAATATACAGAGCCATAGGAAGAACTACGTGATAAGCTCTAGAAGAATTCATCATTCAAACTTGTCAGGGAGTGCATTTTCTCTCAAGTCAGAATCTCCCAATTCCAAAAGCCAATAACAAGGCAATCTCACAGCTCAGCAGTAAACCTACTTTTAAATCTAGAATGAGATCATTGGGTTCAATAGGCAGACTCAAGTATCACTTAAAATTGGGCCTACCTGCATGTAATCGACTGTGGATCTTGGCTGTGTGTTACCATAACTGCTCCGCCATCCTCCTAGGGCATGTCTTTTTGTGTGTATGGGTCTGTGTGTGTGTGTGTGTGTGTCTGAAAATGAGTTCTGAAAATGTTGCAAGTGAACATTTGTTTCAGACTTCCTGGAATAGCTAAGAATCCGTTGTAATTATGCTTTGAACTTACATCCTCCAGTTTTCAAACTTGTTTTCATTGTTCTTGTGAAAGCCAGAGTCTTATTCATTCATTCATTAAGGAAATATTTATTGGAGAGTTATTATGTTCCAAAACACTGCATCAGGTGTTAATGATGTGAAGATGAAAGGGGCTTGAGAAGTGAGGGACTTGACCAAGGATTATCCACTCACCTATCCTGTCTGTCCAAGAGTCACTCATGAGCTGGAAAGTACCTTATAGTTCCTGTTGGAGCCAACATTCTATCAAGATTAGATCTGTCGAAAAATGCCAGGTAACTGGATCTGACAGATAATTAGCTCAAATGTTTCTTTTTAGGATAATGTTGATAGCAAATATAAAATAATATTTGAGGTCATATTACCTGCATTCAGAATAGGGAGGTGTGCATTACTTTCATTCCCATTTCTAGTCCCATTGTTTCAGCCACCTTGTGAAGGCTGCATGAATAAGCTGAATAAATTCTGCATGTAGCAAGTCTTCGTGTCCGCCGCAGGAATCTCAAATCCTTTGTTAGATTCTGCCTTTGTGATTGGAGCATGCATGGCGATATATTCTAATGTTCAACCAAAATCAAATAGTGAAAAAATTCACTTTGCTATACGTATCTCACTGCAGTTAAAGCCACAAATTCTTCTCTATCCCCCCCTCTCTCGTTTTAATACAACTCTTTGCAAATATAATGATAACATCTCTGTTAGAGATGAATTAATAATTTCCATTCCTTGGATTTGCGTGTCAATCTGTCTTATTTTATAAAATATTAACTTATCAGATTACTTGCAGTATTAGAATTTTATCGTGAAAACCAGTCGGCTGTGGAGTAGGGGTGTGTGTGGGGTGTGGGGTGTGAAAAATCAGTACACTTTCCTTCAAGTCCCAGAGAGACATCTGTGTTTGAAGTGGTTTTTGTTACTCTTTTTACTTTCAATTCTTTAAGTCTGATACTAATGGACATTCATGGAAAAATATTAATATGCTTTCTTAAAAAGCTCAGTTTACCCTTAATATGCAAATTATAATCATACAAGGAATAGAAGACCTTAATCTGTAAGCATTTGAATGCCTCCCAACAAAGCTCCAGTAATACTTTGTCATTAATTCTAAAGAATGTTTCTAATTCAAAATACTTTGTCATTAATTCCTTTTAAAATTGTAAAGAACTTTTCTAATTCAAATGTTCTTTTTTGTGAATATTTATTTATCGACTGTATTTATCTACTGAAAGCTAACGCTTGCATCAAGTACCTGTATGAACAGTTTATCCAATAGAACACAATGTCGTTGATGACATTTTGAGTATTTCATTTTGCCTATTAACAGCCCAAACCAAGACTTGGCACAGAAGTCTACACAAGAGCTTGTTTCATTTGCCATTTATTCCAATAACTTGACAACAGTTATTTGCAACTAACAGTATTTGTACAAGTACTTTCAAGCTAAAATACGGCTAAAAAATTCCAACGCGCATGCAGTTCAATATATTCACATGGTAACATTTATTATAAAACCTGTGACTCTAAGCGCTTTATAGGATGTGAATACAAGAATCACTCTACCCTCTAAGAAAACACGGCCACATCTGAGAGAGGAGATGCTGCTGGCCAGAGTCCTGTGTTCAATTGAGTTGAAACGGGTTGGCTGCTCGGAAGGTTCAAGAAGGCTACTGTGCTTGATTGCTCAGTTCACAGGTGGCCGGGGAGTTTCCAGTACAAACCCTTAGCAACCCAGAGACCCGCAGCGCTGCCGGCGCGGGAAGAACACACTCCTATTCTGCAGGTGGGCTCTGCTTTAAGCAAAGTTGATATTGAAAATCCAAACACACAAAACCAATGAGTTAGAGGGATGACTTGTATTATAAAACGGTCTTCTGCTTTATAAAAAGATTCACAAGTTTCCTCTAAGCGGCAGCTCCCCTAATGCATTGAGAATACAATTGAATTCACAAAACTTCAGTTTACATGTGACTTTTTGCACAACCATTGTGAGAAGGAAAGTACGCCTATATACAGTACTGAATTTTCTCTCTCAGGATGTAGGTGAGTGTCTTACTATTGTACTGGTAAAGGACACTTGAGCCAAAATGTTACCTTTTAGGCCACTGAAAGATAAAGCAAATCCTGCCTCTAAAACAATTTTGGGACTCAGCTATCTTAATATTAGGCCCTATCCTACAGAGTGTGTTTTCTTTTTGTGGGTTTCCCCCCTTTTTAGCAGTGTAAATTTAAAGAGATGTTAATGGTAGTTACATTGTAGCTACTCTATTTATGATGTCTCACTCTTAAACTTCATTGCACAGAATCACCTTTAAAAATCCAACTTCCTGTATTTCATTACTGTTCCCACTGTTGACTTTGGGTGATTGTCATTCAAATAAGGTTCTCTTTTATTAGCTGTAAGCTTCCTGGGGGAAGGGTATTGGGGGGGAGCAGAGATCCTATCTACCCTATCTCAGTCCCCACCTCAGCAAACATCATAGAGCCTGGCACCTAGGAAACAAGCACTGAAGAAATATTTGCTGAATGAATGAATGAATGAATGAAGAAATGATTGAATTGGGAGAATCGTCTGGAAAGCCTTCTTTACTCTAGCATCCAATCCAGTATGTTTCTGGAATGTGTACAATGAAAATGAATTTCCAGAGTCTGAAAAATCATGGAACCTCTCTCTTGTTCCCTGTGTATTTGTTGTTGTTGTTGTTGTTGTTATTGGGTTTTTTGGTAGAATGCATTAAAATATGGGGCCCCTGATGACATGGACATATTTAGAAAACTTAAATCCCCTTAGAGGTCAGAGGGCAAAGCAGAGGAACTGAAGTGTCATTTCGTTACTCACCAACCGCTGGAGGGAACTAAAAAGGCACACAGATCGACCAAAGTCCAAAACCAAGTCAAACTCTTGGCCGTGGTGTCCAGACCGAGTTTAAGAGTTTCAGTACAGACTTAGCCACAGGTATCTTCAGAAACAGTGAAAGCAATTCATTAAGAGCTAGAATCGAAGGAAATTACCATTTGCCATTTGTAGGGCCAGACATATAGCTCTCTGTTCCAGGCAGGGCTGGGGGTGGGGGTGGGGGGTTGGAGATCACATTCTGCTGGCTGGAACCATTTCGCTGTGCTGATGCTTATACCCATTACAGGCTGCATAGGAAATAAAAGGGAAATAGCAAAATCCAGCTGTAGGAGACAAAAACGAAATCCTAAAATAAAATAGCACTTGAGTGGATAAAGCGAAACAATGTAGTCAGTGGGGATGCTAATAAGTTAATAAACGTAAAAACGTTTGTGATTGCATTAGGAAATAAAGCTTCAGAGTGTAGGGTGTATGATGCTTTTAAATGAAATAGTCTGAACCACAGTCGAACAGTTTCATCTTAAAACCTAATACAAATAAAGTGAAAATATAAGGAGCATGAGAATCTGGATTTACATCATAATCACTAAGCGAGAGAGTTTATGAATCTGAGTTCTTCCGGGAGGCCTCCTTAGAATCATGTAACTACATGGATATTAAGCTATCTCTATTTAAGATCAATGAATTGGGTTTTTCTATGGATAATGGAGTGACTTTCCTTTCAGGTGAATAAGAACAAACACTGAAATGGGGTCACTACATTAATAGTTCTAGTTAGATGTATAGTTTAAACCTAAGAACTATCTTCACAAGATATGTACCCTAATTTGCCTTTATAATCCCTTCCCAAAATACCTACCTCTGTATTCTGTGTTTATCATTGCACCAAATGACAGGAGCCACAAGAGGCTTTTTGAAACTCTTACACACACACACACACACACACACACACACACACACGTATATGTAAATACATGTAAATACTTCACTCAAGGAGGAGACGGTTTTTCCAGGAGCCGTGTCCAAGTTCAGTTAGCATAATATTCTCTCTCCTGTTAGCTTGTCACTGTAGATATTCAGAGTTTTTAGGTTGTTAAAGGCATTTTTCCGCAAATGCCCTTTACATTTAAATATACATAATAAACTTCTGTTGTTCAAAAAAAAAAAAAAAAAGATTTTGCACCAGTAGTTCTTAATCCAAATCATTTGGACTTGAGTAATTTCCAATTGAAAGCCTATCACATGAATTGTTTATAGTGACAGACAATATACTATTAGTCATTTTAAAGCTTTAAAAGTGGGTTATCAGGATCCACTTCAATCTTCACGTGATAATAAAGGATTATTATGTGCACTAACCTATTTATGAAAAGGAAACAGTGTGCTCCTTTCAGACGCCATCAATTGCTTTAATAAGGGATTGAAAAGCTGGACTACTTTATATGCAGATCACCATCCCAGTTGCATAAGGATTTACAATAGACAAAACAAAACTATTTTTTGTTGTAAAGAAGGGCTGTTTGTTTAAATCCTACAATAATGTTTGCATCTAAAAATTCTCTACAGGCTAATAAGGCTTCATAAATGCTATATAGACTTGGTTAGTTAAAATCATTCTAACGCTAACAGCAAAATGAAAGGCTTGCTTAAGCTGACTGGGAAAAATTCAAGTAACCACATGCCTAAAGAAGGCAGAAGAGAAAAGATGCTTCGTTTCTTGGTTTAGGTACTTTTTAATTGATCTGAGAGCACCCCATTAACGCTCCCATAAATGTAAGAGGAAAATGCTGTTTTCTCGGGAAATGTGAAAATTGAGGATTCGGAGCCTGATCTTTAATCCTAAAAGGACTAGAAAGTGATGTACACATTTGTCTCTGCTGCCTTGAAATTGCGGAGCACTTATTTGGGATGTTTTAATCTCACCTTTGAAGGGTTCCTTCAAGGTATTTAATGGCTCATATGTCTTTAGTAAATGAGGTGTGTGGCGGCCCCTACTGGTGTATTTAATTTCAATTAAAAAGGTAGAAATACGGACTGTCATTTAAAGATATAAAAATACCTAATTTAATGCAGAAAAAATATATTACAAGTTGTGTAATGCACTCTTAATTAGGAAAATAATCTAAAACACTGACCATGTTAGTGTAAAATGATTTATGGAAGGGCATTAATTGTTCAATTCACTCTGAGATTGGGTTAAATATATTTTATTAATGAATTACTAATCCCGACTGAGGCAGTCTCTTACCTCGAGTCCACTGTTAAATCCCCTTAGTTGACTTAAATAAAATCACTTAGAACAAACCCAGAGGAAAGGAAATATTTTACAGTTAAATCTCTAAAGTCCTACAGCTAGAATCATTTGATGACAGGCTGGTTTCTAGAATTACAGCTGACATTTTGATCTAGTTTACAGTGTTTCTAATTTCAAAAATACAACACATTAAAATATGTTCAATTTATCAAAGCTAAAAGCAACATTTAAGTAATGTACTTAAAGTGCAAAGGCACTTTAACACAAAGAAGTGATGCCTAGTGGCTATACTTCGTAACTGAAGACGGAAATACCATATATCATTATTTACAAAAGAATTTATAGTCTCAAAAGATCTTTGGAGATCTTCTACAAAATACACTAAATATCCATTTTTACGTGAAAAGTCTGCTTACTCTTCCTTCATTCACTGTAATCTCCTCTTCCCATTCCCACACTGGAAAAATAAAAGAAGAAAAAAGAAACAAAACCATCAACAAAATATATGAAAAAAATGCACTGTAGAAACATTCATGTTCACTGATGATTCCTAAGGAGAGAAGGGAGGGGGGAGGAGGGGGGAGTGGGGGGAGCAAGAGAGAAATAACTTAAAGGAAAACTTGGAAAAGCAGTATCATTGCTTCACCCCATCCCCCAAACATTTTCAAAGTCCCCCACTGATGCTGAGAAAGGGAGAACACAAACACACACAAAAGCAAATGTAGTGTCTCCAACAGTTTGAAGCAGCATCCTTGGGTGCCGTAGGGTTGTAAATGGTTTCCCTTCACAGCTGACTGATTGCAGTTTGTTTTTCCAGAACTTCGAGGTAGTCTGGTTCTGATTGCGGCTTAGCTTGCAGTAAAGGGTGGTCGGGTTTTGACTGCCCCACAAAGCATTTCCTGGGAGTTCCGTACAAAACGGTTTTATTGATTCTGTCTTGGTTTTGGCGTCGAGATTCATACGAAGGGGCAAACTGCCTTTTAGGTAAGGTACAAAAGTTATAGTGGACTAGTCCTGCACTGGGAAGTTCCTTGACTCGCTCAGCGATATTCTGGTACAGCAGCTCAGGCTCCCTTGGCGTGGCTTGCTTTTCGAGCAACTCAGTGGCACTTATTGTGTAAGCCAGCGTGGCTGGCTCTTCTTTCTTCTCCTCCAGGTTGCCATAGCTGAAGTCTTGCAGGTTTCGGTAATAGGCTACCGGGTCTCCCTCCTTCTGCATGTAGATGGGGTTCTGGCACATCTGCCCCACGGGTGGGGGGATATAGTTATAGACATGGCCGTCCGTTTTATCCTGAGCCTCGCTGTTGTAAGACCCATACTGTAGCTGGAAGGAGCTGACGTCTAGGTTGTTGGCACTCCTCGGCACACTTGGCACCCCCTTTCTGCGTTTCAGGACAAAGACGAATAAGCCGGCCCCAAAACAGACAGATAAGATAAAGACAACAAGCAACCCTAAAATTAGGACGGAAAGTGGAACTTCAGTGTGGAGCTCCGGATAGGAACTGGGAGACACACTAAGCGACCGAGGAGTGTCTGTGTTGTGATTCATGGACAAAATGGTTCCGTCTGACAAGTCTGGGCTGTCGGGACAGATGGCCTCCCTCCCCAGAAACTTCAGGATCTCCCCGGCATGCTTTGCGGGAGATTCGCAGGTCACCTCATTGATGATGACGGGGGAATCGGCATGTTCCGTCCAATCCTTTAGCCCCATGATGTCACAGGTGCAGTCCCATGGGTTCTCTTGCAGATCGATCTGGATGAAGGCTGGAAGCTGATCCAGGACCCCTTTCACGGGCAGGTGAGAAAAATGGTTGTTTCTCAGATTCAGCCTGGTGAGGGCCGTTCCGCCAAATATGTTGTCAGGTAGAGACCGCAGCAGGTTGTTATTCAAAAACAGCAGCTGTAGGTTAATCAAAGCATCAAAGGTCAGCGGCTTAATTTCCTTGATGACGTTATACTCTAAGTAGAGATACTGCAAGCTCTGCAGTCCATCAAACATGGAAGGATACAGCACTTCAAGGTAATTGCCATTCAGGTAAAGTCTGCGTAAACTGGTCAGGTTTGTGAAGGCACCTTCCTGAATGACCGCGATCCTGTTGTTTCCTAAATGCAACAAGTCCAAAGAACTGTATTCTAAGAGGTCATTCTTATAGACAGTTTGAAGATAGTTCCCTGTCAGGTAGAGCTTCTTTGGACTCGTGGGTTTGGGCTGCAGGTCGGAGATATTCGTGAACTTCCTTTCTTGGCAATTTACGTTTAGACCGTTGTCTGAGCTCTGAGAGGTACAGACACAGCTACTGGGGCAGGTGAGAGGCACGGGGGACTTGGTCTGGTACACCATGATCGGTCCAAAGCTCTGCCTGTCCTTTGACACGGTGACCCGGGGAGTCGGGCGATTTCTCATTTTGGGGGGTCGGCTGGCTTTGGGAGCCCTGGTTGGGTTGAAAGAGGGATTCATGGTAGGTGACAGCCTTTGGACGTGCGTGTCGGCATGGCTGCCCCTCTGACTGGAGTCACCGGTACTTTTTCTGGGACAGAGATCTTGCCTGGTCAGCTGGGTCACATCTTTCCCATGCAGTCGGAAGGGAGTCTCACAGACAATCTCCCCAACGAAAACAGTTATGGTGTCCAGCCAAGCCTTGAGAGGCAGTAAGTCACAAGTGCAATTCCACGGGTTCTCCTCCAGCTGGATCTCCATGATCCCTCCAATGTGCTCAAGGACGCCAGCGAAAGGCATCACTTTCAGCCTGTTCCCTCTCAGGTCTAAGTGGGTCAGCAGGACGAAGCGGAACACATTGCTGGGCAGCGACAGCAGAAGGTTGTCATTCAGGATGAGCACCTTGAGCTTATTCAGCTTGCTGAACGCCCCTGCCTCGATGGCACTGATGTAATTGTAGTCGGCCTGCAGGTACTCGAGGTTCTCCAGGCCCAGGAAGGTGTCTTCCCTCAGCACCTCGAGCTTGTTGTTGTTGAGGTGCAGTCTCTTGAGGGTTTTCAGGCCGCTGAACGCCCCGGTTCGGATCTCCTGCAGCCCGTTGTTGCCCAGGTGGAGAGTCACGGCGTTGGAGTAATTGACGAACTCATTAGGATACAGTCTCGTCAGGAGGTTTCCATTGAGGAAAAGCTGGTAGATTCGATACTGGGGGGGCTGGAGCAGGCTCACAGTTGTAAATCCTTTGTTTTCACAGTTAATATTCAGGACGTTTTCCTTCTCTTCGCACAGGCAGCGGATCTTGCAAATGTCTTTGGCAGTTTTGCGGCTCTCCGTCTGTAAGATCCCGGCCACGGTTAACACACTGAGGAACCAAACGCCGCTCAGCATCTTTAGGCACCGTCGGTGTCAGTTCAGGTACCTACAGGCAAACCTTGGGGAAGGGTGCCAGAGAGAGCAGGATGCGGGGGAGAGAGAAACAAGGAAGCCCGATTAAAATGGCAAAGCAAGGGGGCGGAGTGGGAGGCAGGGAGAATGCGGGGAGTGGGCAACACGGCAGAATGAAATCACTGCGTTTCTCAAAGCGGCTTCTTCTCGCCTCGCCCTCCCACTCCCGCCCGGCCCACGCCAGCCCACCCACACTCGCGTCCCGGAGCACACATGCTTGCACCTGATTTCCCGGCGGGGCGCAGCCAGCCGCGGAGTCATTAGTAATCGAGTTGTCCTACTAAATCCAGCCCATCACCTCCTCCCCCGGGGTATCTTGAAGAGATCTCGGGCGGCTCGCCCGTCTTAGGCTCGCAGCAGAAACTGCTTTACTTTTTTTTTTTTTAACTGCGCAAAAAAGGGGTGGGAAAATCAGGGGACTGGCGGTGGGGAAGGGGGAGGGGATGGAAGAGCAAAGACAGCGCTGGGTGGGGGTTACTCACACATCAGGAGAAGGCGGGACCCCTCTCCTCTGCAGTCCGCCAGTAGTTTAACATCTTCGGAAAGAGAAGAAGAGCAAGGTAAAAGAAGATGCCGCTTCTGGGGGGATGTCCTGCTTTCTGCCGGCGGATTTAATTTGGCTGGGGGGGGGGGGGAGTGCGCAGAAATTAGAAATCCGGCAGGCCGCAGGGGAGGAGAAGAGGGCCCGAGCGGCTGGAGGCCGAGTCGACGGGGACCCGGGGGTGCGATTGCGTAGCAGGTCGGGGAGCCGGCCGGCCCCGGCGGGCGGGCGGCGGCGGCGGCGGCGGCGGCGGCGGCGACGGTCGAGCCTGGGCGCACGCTTCCAATCCGGTGGCAGCGGCAGCAGTGCGCCGAGCAGTTTGAATTTGAGAGGTTTTGCAGGCTCCCCCGGAAAGGGCTAGGGTGACGTCACGCGGGGAGGGGGCAGGCGGTGGATCGAGGGCGCGCGGTGGGGGAGGGAGGGGCAGATGCTTCCCTTCCCGGCGAGTGGCTTCGCAAAGCTCAAATCCGCGTTGCGCCAGTTGATTCTCAACTACTCCACCTCCAACCCCGCGGGCGGCCAGAGGCTGGCGAAGCTCCTGGAGAGGGATTCTCCAGGAGGGGCGCCGCGCGGGGGCTGGGGCCGCTGGGACTCCTCCGGCCTCTGGCCCCTTCGAGTGGTTTCTCCCACCTGCCGCTCGCTCCTGGCCCTTCCAGTGGGGTCTCGGGCCGCATTCCCAGTGAGAGAGAGTGACAGAGAGAGAGAGAGAGAGAGAGAGAGAGAGAGAGAGAGAGAGAGAGAGAGAGAGCCTAGCTCTTGTGCTCTGATGCTGTTGGTGCCGAGTGGGGTGCGTGCCCGCTCCAGAGTATCTCTGTAGGAGGGCGAAGAGGGGCTTTGTGCTTTACATACTGAGCTTTGTTTCGGTGGTGAGAGAATTACTTTCTGGGCGGTGACTGGCCAAACAGATATTTGTCTGGATTGTGAAAACCAGCTTAACGCTAGAGAGAAACCACAACAAAACCATTCTGCTTCTGTGGCTGAGCGTTAGCCAGATAATGAAGCCTAAACCCGTGCTTCTTGACTGCAGGAAGGAGGGGCGGCGGGCGGAAAAGGCTCTGCCAGGCTGAGCCTCACTTGGCTGAAAGTGGGAGCCCAGGAGTGGGAGCCCACGGAGGGGGCCTAAGCCTCCAAGCGGCGTTATTAACTGCCAGGTGTTGGGTCTTTGCCTTCATTATCTCGCTCCTCCTGAATTATCTTGAGGCCCCCTGGAACCAGGTGGCTCCCGGTGTGGAGCCCATCTGCAAGAAGTGAATGGGGACTGTTGCCCTCAGGGCCCAGAGGGGGGCAGCCCCTTGTGAGGCAGGAAAGGGAGGCAATGGAAGAGAAGGGGTCAAAGGAGTGCACTGAGGCTGCGCCTGTCCCACTGAATACTCACACTTGCTTTCCCCGCCTCTTCAGTCCCAGCCTGCAGCAGACAGAGTTGCCACGGGCCCCTTGCTGGGCCACCTTTGGAATAGAGCTATCCCACTGGCAAAAGGAGCGGCCTGAGAACAGAAAGCCCCCTGCTTCTCCCCTGCTGCCTCCCTGGTAGGCTCAGGCTTTAGGATTGTTCGGCCTGCATGGGCTCTCTCCTCCCCAAAAAGGGCTCTGAGACTTTACAGACTTAGGCACTAAGGCAACCTGTGGCTCTGGCGGTTTCCTCCAGAATGTCGCTCAGGCTTTCACCTTGCCCTTTCCTTTTCCTTGGGGCAAGAGCCTTGGACCAGACATCATGAGCCCCCTCCTGATCCTGTAATTCTTGCTTGGTCTTGGGCAAGATCCTTTCCTTCTGGGGCCTCAAATTTCCCTTCTCTGTGCCAAAGGGCGGCTGGGAGCTGAGCTGTCCTCAGAGGGGGAGGGGCAGCCCTGTGATGGCCTCCCACTCTCTCTTGCAACGCATCATTAGATGCCAAGTGATGCCTGCACGATTAAGCTTCCTTTCACAGCAAAGGGGCACTTGTTCCTCCATATTTCTAAATATTAAACAGACATAGTTCCTAGAGAGATGTGGGTTATTCGTTGTCATTCATTTAACAAACATTTATTAATTAAGTTAATATTTCATGGAAGCAGAAGCCAACATGAAAGCTGGACAGGACCTTTGCAATCGGATTCATTTTATAGATGAGGATGTTCCTCCACCAGGAGAAGTGCTGACTTGCTTAAGTTCAAGAATCTATAAAATAAGAAACTGAACCCAGGGATTCTGAGTTCTGGTCCAGGAGCTTTCCCCAAAGCTCACTACTGCTTAGTGTGAATTGGAGAAGAACTATCTGCCTAAACTTAAATAGTAGTGGTGGTCTTACCTAAATGTGTGCTTTTTTAAAAAAAATTGTACTTGAAAGTGAAATATCAAATATTAGTTTTAGTTGGCAAATAATTTCCTGCAAGACACTGATGATGCTGTCAATACTCCTTGAGGACAGAGACTATTAAGAATTTCAGAAAGAGAGACACACAGAGAGAAAGGGGGTAGATAGATAGGGGGCAGCTTGAAATCCGTGAGAATTATTATACAGTGAAGGAAATGCAATGGTAAGCTGGCTGGAGTGGGGGGCGACACAAGGAGCCGGGAGATGGTGTGACAGATCTTCCTTCCCTGGTTAGCTTCTGACACGGGTCGGTGGACTCCCCCACCGCTCCTGGGCCTCCTGCCTGTCCCGGAGCCTCCATAGCCGCTTTGCCCAAACACAGTTACTGGGAAGGAATCAGCCTCAGCCCGGGAAAAGCACTTTAAGTAAGTTTCATTCGGCTGCGCGTCTCGCTGCGGCACCCCGCTAGGGAGAGCGGGCTTCTACGGTGGCGGAAAGGTTCTGGGTGAACCGGGCGCCCAGCTGCGGACGCTAAAATAAGGCAAACGCTCCCTCTCTGTCGCCGGGCCGAGGGAGGCAGAAGCGGGGATGCCGTCGCCTCAAGCTCCCTCGCATCTAACTGAGTGGAGCCCGGCTCGGGTCGCCGGTGCTTCCCCAGGGAGCGGGGAGGGCCGGCGGGATTAGAGCCTGCGCCGCGGGGCCGCCCGCCAGGCCTCGAGGGACGGGAGTCGGGGAGCCTGCTGGGGAGAGGTGTCAGCCGCTTGCCCGCCCTTCTCCCCCACCCCCCAGTCCCGGCAGGTACGGTTCCCGGAGGGCGCTTGCGGCGGCCCGCGGGCCAGGCGATTCCCGGCTCTCCAGGCACCCGGCACCGACCGCTAGCTCAGCGGTCCTCGCCCTCCCCCGGGCTGCCGGACCTCTGGTCACCGATGCTGGGGCCCGCAGCCGAGACGGCCACGCACGCTGCCTTCGCTCCGGCGAGCGAGCGTTCTCCTCGAGACCCCCGCGGCTCGCAGCCCCCGCAATGGGACGCCCGGCCCGCGAGGGCCCGGGGGCTGCGCGACACCCCGAGCCCAGCCACTCCCGCGTGGGCTCTCTCGCCGGGCGGGTGGGGGCGGCCACCGAGGGCGGCCGTCGGCGCGCGGTCCCCGGGGGGGTCGCTCCCAGGCTTCCCGCACCCGACCCCCACTCCACCACCCACCCACCCACCCACCCACGAAGGTGGCGGCCGAGAAAGGCAGGGGGCTGAGCGCCGCGTTCCCGAGTGCTGAGAACTTACCCGGCCTGCGCGCCACCCGCAGCTTCCCCCGGAGGCGCCTGCAGCATCGGCCAGCCGGGACCAACACAACCTCGGACCCGCGCCCGGGATCGGGGGCACGGTGGCGAGCGCGGGCGGCGCCCCCAAGGGCAGGCAGATCCCCACTGGAGAGGCTCGCCGCCGGGCAGCACTTCTGGCAGGAAGCAGGGAGGGAGCCGAGAGGGAGGAGGGAAGAAGCACGGGGGCGGGAGGGGGGGTAGGGACGGCCGCCCCTCTCCCGCACTTATCAATCACCCTGCAGATCAAATGTCCCCGCCGTGCACCCGGGAGCGGGATGTAGCAGCCCACAAAGAAGCCGCCGCTCCATTTCTCTGACGAGCGCAGTGGAGCGCTGCGCACGCCTCTCGGCCCCTCTCGCCTGGAACTCTGCCCAGCCCTTGCAGCTCCTACCGTGGGCTGCCGCTCGGACTCGGTCAAGTGAAATGAGGATGGCCCTCGGTCGGTACCAAATCCCAGGGGAGACTAAGACCACAGGGTGAAAGTTCCAGACAAATGAAGAAGCAGCCAGCCCTCGCAGCTGGACGCCCTCGGGGATGGCTGCCTCCCCTAACTAGTAAGCGCCCAGTCGCTGGAGTTCGCAGGCAGATATTTAAGGACCTCCTACAAGGATGGTAAACAAGGAATTCCCATATAATATGGAGCTCAGCTAGACTTGGGCAAGTGGTAACAGAAGCAAGCCCTTAGCAGCGCGCCAGTCCCTGTTTTCATTCGATTCTTTCTATTCTTCGCGACGTTGCCCGGATCGACCGGAGCGTACTTTTGGCCATCCCCCGCTTCCTTTTTCTCCTTTCTTTTCCCTCTTATTAGTAGTCCAGGTGGTTGTGATTCGACTACAGGAAGGCGCTCAGTGAAAGAGTCGCTGTAGTTCAGGAGGGAGGTGCGGTTTTCGCCAAAAGCCTTGCAGTTCCCGTCAAGACCTGCCTTCCCCAGGGTATTCGGCATAAACTTGCAGTCGTGTTCATTTCAGCCAGGAATAGGGAGTTTATATGGACGTCAGGAAGACATTTCCCCCTCGATCACCGGGGACGGGGGGCCTTCACGAACGCCGTCACTGCCTCGGTCCGGTCCCTCCTATTCCCCCTCCCGAGTCTGTAAAACCCCCAGTTGTTCAGAATCTGCCACAGTTTGATGGTGGAGAAGACGGGGGTGGACGATGAGAGGGGCCCCAAGTTAGGGCAAACATTAGCTCTCCTTGTGTGTTTTCAAGGTTAATTCCTATACAGTGAAGCCAGGTTCTCACAGCACTGACTTCCCCCTCAGTCTTGTCCTTCCCCAGGGGAAATCTTTTGTGCTTCTTCCTTCTCTTGGCTTTCTTTTCATAATGGCTTTCTAAGGAGCCGGGTGCTGGGCCTTTTCAAAAGATAATTACTGATAATCTTATATTGTGACTATATGCAAAGTTTACTTTTGGAATAGTCCAAGGAATTATCTCTTATAATTTTAGCTCTGAAAAAGACTTATGTTTCTCTGCCATTCAGATCAACAATTTCAGGATAACACCGTTCTCACAGGGCCAGGGGGGCAGGTTATTTACGGTTACTTACTCAGAAACATTACCCTGTTTTATTAATGCCTTTTGTGTGTGCAAAATACAAACTGCATTATTTGCCACAGACTACAGCTGTGCTCTGGGCACATCATATTATTACTAACTAGGAGAAGTTAATGCTGTTTCCTCTGTGTCTTTACCTCATTTTTGACTGTGTCACCTTTTCTTGTAGTTATTTAACGGGTGCTATAAACAACCACAAAACACAGAGCTAAGAGGCTATTCAAAGGCAAAAATAATGAGACAGTCATGCTGGAAAAAGGAGACGGTTTACTGAGAAGGGTGATGTGTCTCCAGCCAAAGGGAACACACGCACAAAAGCAGTAACTTATATACAGATTAGATGAGGAACATAGTAGCAATGATAAAAACCGGCATTTTATTTTTGATCCGGTAGAGACATGTAAAATATGGCATGCATCAATTTTAATTAGCCTTGGAAGCAAGGCTAATGTGTTTACCAGCTCTCAGAAAAGCATTCAGCAGCCTGCCTTTCCACACGGGACCACACTGATGGTAAGATAAAAGGAGAAAGAGCAGATTTTCTTTCATCAGCACACAATTTTCCAGTAGGGGGGTAGCTGTTTCAAAGGGTGTCCTGAACAGAGTGACCAGCAACACAAAACTTTGTGTGAGGGCTGTGGCATAGATAATTACGGTAGGAGAGAGCTCGAAGTGTGTGAGTTTCAAACCTACCAATTTATTTGAAAGTTTCTTTGGACTGATTTTTCTAAAAGTTTCTGTGTTGGGGGAAAATGTCCTGCTACAATTGAATATCAAATACATGCATATTAACGTACTTTTGTTAATGAGTAAAAGTGGCATTGTTAATTCTTTGGTGTAGTGGCATTATATAAACATATCTCTCTGTGTGCTCTTCTCTAGTGATCATTTCATCTTACCATTGGGCTTAGAGATCCTTGATTGCAATGCCAGTAGGGAAATAGAGCAAGAAAATCAAATTTTTCATTTCATTCTAAGATTCAGGGAGAATCAGAGTACTCAGACAGAGACAAATTCCTAAATAAAGAACTGCAACACCAAGTATATGCCATTAATACCATTAATTACAGTTTAGAGGATATTGTAGACTTTGGTTCTGTGATGCTATTGAAAGTGTGGATATTTTTAAATTCAATTCCATTATTTTGATTATTTTGGCAGGCATGTTGACTTGGTTGGAATACTGCTGAGCCAGGAGCCCAGTAGTCTGTCTTTTAATCCAGCACACATCGAAACCCTGGGTTCAACTCTCACTTGTGCTTCCTACTTGTAGGAAAATTGTGAGGTGGTACATATATGTGAGGAGAGATCCTGACATGAGGGATTCCTAAACTCATTTCGTAAAATAACTAAATTATACAAAACCAGTGATTTTGGTGAGAAAGCAACATTTTAACTTAAATTGGATAATAAACTCAGGATTAGGATGTTATAACGATTTTGGTTGGAGCACCATAATGTCGAACATTCCAATGGAAACTTAAAAACATTCCATCGTTTCCCAGGATTGTTCCAGAGAGTTCTATATATTTATATATATAATCAGGGTTTCTCTACCTCAACACTATTGACATTTTGGACCAGATAATTATTGGTTGTAGGGAGGTGTCACATGTCAAGTGGGAGGTTTAGAAGCATCCCTGGTCTCCACTGTCCTGGTAGCCCCAGTGTGCCATACATAGACACACACACACACACACACACACACACACACACACACACAATGTTTGATGTATGTATGTGTGATATATGCCTATGTGTGAATAAACAGCTTACGCTTATTTAACAAATGCAAACAAATCGAAGGAAGTGATATGCACTATGACCCAGCAACAGAGAGGCTTTCTGGTCTACTTATGGGTTGAAGCAAGAACTTCTGGAACCAATTCCCCTTGTCATAGCCATGCACCCTGAAATATTCCATTGCTGTATATTTTAAAAATCACTGGCCATGGCCTGCTAAATTGACTTCGTGAATGACTAATAGGTTGGATCTCAGAGGTTGAAAAATACTGACATACAGTATCAGGAAGGGGAGAAAGGAAAAATGGGATGGAACAGAGGAAGGGGGAAGTAAAAAAAACAGGGGAAAGAAGAGAAATAGAGGAAAAAAGAAGATATAGAAAAACTTATGGTGCTCAACCAATTGTATCGAGTGTCACTTAGCGATGGCGCCTGCTCCCCGAGGGTTCTCGAGCTCTGTCCTTATTGATTGAGTGGAGTGATTCATCAGTAAGAACCATATTTAAGCTCACAGCAAAAGCCACAGATTTTACAGATAAGGCTTAGGACAGCATTAGCAGGTATTTCCTTTATCCTGACACATTTCATCCTACTAATCTCGCTGCAGCTGGAAGTTATATTTTGCTCTGGAGTTACAACCTAATGTGTTTAGGAGGAAACCAAATTTATTGGGCTTGACATTGTACATTATTGGAACAATATAATGCAGTTGAGCCCCCGTACTAAGTCTTATTGATTTAATTTATGTATTTATGTTTAACTAGTATAAATATATGGCAAAGTATTGCTGAAACAGTCAAAAATGTTTGCATGCAACATGCCCAGTTCTAAAGAGTTACAGCCCAAAGAGCAGCGACTAAGGATTTGCATTAAGTATTTCTGATTTTTTTTTAAAAAAGTCATCATTCGTGAAGAGGACCAGGCTATTAATATTCAAAAAATAGCAAGGATGGCACAGTCCAGATCTATCCTGAAGTTGTGATTTGCACAAAATGAAGCAAGGTTTAGAAATTGTGGGTTCAGAGGGGAGGTGAGTGAAATCTAGAAAATAAATAAAATCATTTCCAAGTAATAGCTGAGTGCAGCATTCAACCATCATTGCGAATCAATGAGAGGAGAATGGATTTTTTTTTTTGCCTTGAATCTTGATGAGTTATTACTCAGATGCGGTTTCAGTTCTTTTTTTCTTCCTACCATTTTTCTTCTCCAAGAAGGTTTCCTAAATGACATGGCAAGGACACCTGGCACGCACCCTTAGTCACCCTATGTTTGCAGGTGGGGTCACCCCAACATCAAATGGGATGGCCCCAAGACGTAGGTCCAAGATTTTGCCTCTGTCTGTGGCCATATTGTGGTTCCTACGCAGATTAAAAAGAAAAAAAAAGAAAAGAAAAAGAAAGCTTCAGATTCCATGACATTAAATATCCCTGAGGCTTTCTCAGAAAAAATAGCCCAACATCTCTCTGGAGTGGAGGAACCATATGGAGTTTCTTGTAAGCATTTTGGAGCAACCCCAGGAAGCGATGACAGACCTAGGGACATAATCATCCACGAATTTGTCCCCCAGCCTGATGTACAGTAGTAGGGTCCATGTCACTTTATTAATATTTTGAAAGAAGGCAAAAGCAAGCTCATTTCTTGCTACACGTCAATGCTTCAGAATAATGAGCTCAGTGTGCTGATCCCTTAGCTCTTTATATAAAGATCTAGTTGGCACAGGTCGGGAAATGGCACTATTGGAACTAGATAACTTACTTGTCATCATTTAAATATGTTGAATTGTTTTATTTTAATGCAGTTTCTCCCATAGACATACTGATATTTTAAGAAGATGTGTACACTATTACAAAATGATGAGTGCTGGTTATTGTTTGTTTACGGTTTTCGTAAAATATAATTGGTCAACTTAAGGTAGCTTCTATCTCCTCTTTTAAAAGATTTTATTGGGGCGCCTGGGTGGCTCAGTTGGTTAAGCGACTGCCTTCGGCTCAGGTCATGATCTCGGAGACCCCGGGATCGAGCCCCACGCGGGGCTCCCTGCTCGGCAGGAAGCCTGCTTCTCCCTCTCTGGCTCCCCCTGCTTGTGTTCCCTCTCTCGCTGTGTTTCTCTCTGTCAAATAAATAAATAAAATCTTTTTTAAAAAGATTTTTCTCCCTCTCTTTTTTTAAAAAAAGATTTTATTTATTTAGGGTGCCTGGGTGGCTCAGAGTGTTAATTAAGCCTCTACCTTTGGCTCAGGTCATGATCTCAGGGTCCTGGGGTCAAGTTCCACATCAGGCTCTCTGCTCAGTGGGGAGCCTGTTTCCCCCTCTTTCTCTGCCTGTCTCTCTGCCTGTTTGTGATCTCTCTCTATGTGATCTCTCTCTTTGTTAAAAAGATTTTATTTATTTTTTTGACATAGAGAGAAGGGGCGGGGGAGGGAGAAGCAGACTCTCCACTGAGCAGAAAGCCCAATCCAGGGCTCTATCCCAGGATCCTGGCATCATGACCTGACCTGACCTTGAAGGCAGGTGCTTAACCACCTGAGCCACCCAGGTGCCCCTAACTTCTATCTCTTGAATACAAATAAACAGTACAAAACAATTTTAGGTAAGCCTGAGTCCCCACTATAAAGTTCCAATTACTTGGAATTCAAATGTGTGATTTACTCAAGGGTCTGAACAGATCTGCTATGTTTTACATTGATAATAGGCCACAACAAAATTCATTTATTACCCCTCCTATGGCCATTAGCTAAGTTCAGTCTTGAGCTATAGTAATGTCAAATTGTGCTACTCTACTGATTTTTAAATAAGTGGTTTATCTAAAAGTCCCTGGGGGCACCTGGGTGGCTCAGTGGTTAAGCATCTGCCTTCAGCTCAGGTCATGACCCCGGAGTCCCAGGATCAAGCCTGCTTCTCCCTCTCTCACTCCCCCTGCTTATGTTCCCTCTCTAGCTGTGTTTCTCTGTCAAATAAATAAAATAATAAATAAAATAAAATAAAATAGTCTCAGAAATGAACCATGATACCCATGTGGACTTAAATTATCCAAATTCTTGATCCACTTTCAGTATTAATATTCAATAACACCTTAAATATTTTTTAAGCTCCAGTGACATATGAATATAACAAGTATTCTATGCAGAAAGATCTCAAAATGCAGGGGAATAGGGCAAGTGATCTACAATTAAACTTTGCAGATGTGAAAGCTGCTTTCATGTGTGTTCAATTGTTATCTTTCATTGAAATACCAAAGTAATTAGTCATCTTTAAGAATTTTCTACTTGTAAAATGTCAGTGATTATTTTGGGTCTAGATGTTGACTAAAAGCACTTGATAGCCTAAGAATTTGTCTTTTGTATGTATGACTGCCTGCCTGCCTTCCTCCCATCTCTCCTTTTTCTTCTTAAAGTTGGTCCGTGAATTCCTTCATCCACAATTAGATGTTTTGTCAAAGAAAACTATAAACACCGCAGGCAGCAGTCTGTCTCCTAGGAAAATGATCACTTGGAATGGGCCAACACCGCGGAGAAGTTTCTCCCAGAAAGATGTCATTGTGATTGCTATTTCTACTTGAGTTGTTCCTGGACTAGTAGAATGATAGTGCTGGGCGGGGCTTTGGTTGGGAAGGTTTGTGGGCACCACCCACATCCACCTCCCTGGGCTCTTCTTGCCCCAGACTCCCTGAATGGACTTCTCTGAAGGTGGAGCCAGTGAATGGTAGGAGGAGAGAGGGGGGGGTAAGGGGCAGAGGGAAAGGCAGGCTAAGCAGGAAGCCTCATGTGGGACTCGATTCCAGGACCCTGGGATTATGACTTGAACCGAAGGCAGATGCTTAACCCACTGAGCCACCCAGTCGGTTAAGCACCCAGTTTTAAAACACTTTAGTTTTAAAATTGTGTTTATTTCAATAACAACCAGCATTAGAATTTAATGCAGCAAATACACTTCTGAATCATGTTACAGTATGCCAGTAAAAAGTGGCTTATAGATCAGCCACGTGATGTGCCATTTTATTTCAAACTCTTTGGACTACAAGTTTATTGCTATTTATTTGTGCTTTGCGTAATAAACTGTATTAAATGGACCAAACTGCTTGATAAATACATATCAAGAGAAAAAAAGGAGCACAGACCTTGCTGTTGAGTTTGAAAAGATTTCCTTTCTTCCAGCATATAGATGCTAACATCTCAAATTTAATGGAATCTGAAATAGCTTAGTTTTCATGTTATCATTCCCAGGGTTGGCCGAATCATTATGGAGATATTGCAGGGAGACCAGTGTCCATAACAGTTTTCCTTCTGTCTTTGGCTTTCTTCTTCATTTCAAAATTTTGAGTAAAGTTATATAAACCCTTCGGAAAAGGCTTCAGCACGTGGGGACTGCAGGTGCTACGTGAGGGCTTGAAACTCTCTTGACCTATAAGTGTCAACCTCAAGAAAATTTCTGCTCGAAACTTTGAAGATAAAATGGAACATCTAATTAACATTTAGAAGCAGAAGATATATATCCATTTCAAGTAACCTGACCTGGATTTCAGCAGCGGGATCTCTTCTTGACTCATTTATAACTCATTTTAATTGCTAATAGGTACTGTGTGTACACACCCAGGGTAGCATGGGGCTTAACCTCTCTGAGTTCCAAAGGTGAATTAACTTAAAATCAAACAATAAATTTTTTGTGAAGGGACATTTCATTTGGAATCACTGATACTTCATCAGATGCATATGATTGACAAGTACCACTTATCCAAGAAAGTTGAAAGGACTAGAGGCATTTCGTGCTTCATCTATATTACTCTAAGTATTTTCAAGGGGAATCAGGTGATTTCATGGGGATGAAGCATGGAGAGTAGCAACAGGAAGGGCTTTGGAGTCATACAAAAGTAGGCGTGAATCCCAGCTCAGCCACCTAACCAAAAGTATGAGTATGGGCAAGTTACTTAAATTCTCTGAGTCCCACTTTCCGCTTTTGTAAAGTCTGGGCCATTCTGCTGATTTTGTGGGTGTTGTGAGAAACAGAAAACAGATATAAAATTTTTCATATCCCATCTGACATTTAGGAGGTGAAGTCCTTCCGGTGTCCTTAGCCTGGTCCATAAAGTAAGGGATACTGTCCTTTTCGTCAATAAGAAGAGAGGACTTGTGGGCACTCATGATCCCGCTCTCTCTCTCTCTCTCTCTCTCTCTCTCTCTCTCTCTCTTTCTCCCCCAACCCCCCGGGGGAGAATTGACCTTGCTACTGACTTTGAGGGAAGTACCTGGATAAGCTTAGCTCAGTGCCTTTTGTGTTCTCTCTCTTTCAGGGCTACTTACCCGCAGAATGTGGCTAGCACCGCCTGGAATTGGGTCGCTGAATTCAACTCAGAAATCTTTCCTGCGAAGTTCGGCTGTGGCCATAGACCTACCCAACTTACTGACTTCAAGGTTAGCGGTATGAAGCTGATATTTTGGTCTCCATGAACATGATACTTGCATTTACTTCCAGTAGGTGAGAACCCACAGTGGATTTGAAGGAGCGAACAGTGTGGGGCACTTAGCAGTCTCAGTGGGTAGAGCATGTGACTTTTGATCTCAGGGTTGTAAGTTCAAGCCCCACGTTGGGTTGTAGACATTACCTAAAAATAAAAGAGTGTTGACGTGCTTGGGTGGCTCAGTGGGTTCATTGTCTGACCCTTAGTTTCGGTTCAGGTCAAGATCTCAGGGTCCAGGGATGGAGCTCTGCGTAGGCACCGTGCTCAGTGGGAGTCTGCTTGAGATTCTCTTATTCTCCCTCTGCCTTTCCCTGCTGATCTCTCTGTCAAATAAAAAAAAATCTTTACAAAACAATTAAAAAATAAAAAAAATTCTTAAAAAATAAAGGCGTGAATAGCTATCAATCCCAAATCTCCAACAATAATCAGTAATTTATAGCTTCTGTTATCTAGGTATGTTTGACTACAGCCCCATACTTTCTATAGTAATTTAATCTCACCCTACCAAATGTCTGTAATCCAGTATACTGTTTATGGGACACTACCACATACTCTAATTCTTTATTAATTAATTGGGAGGGGAAAATGCCCATTGCTATCTTTTATCTAAGTGAGTAGCATGATTTGGCTCATAGTTTGTCAAAACTGAAATTCTTTTCACAACTTCAGAGCAACTCAGAAAATGTCTGATATGTCAAAAGTAACTGGATTTAGATGTATTACGAGTGGATAATGTTTATCATAGGGAGACCAGTTCTCCCAATGTAGCTTCACCTGGTTTGTGAGAGAGAGGGAGAGGGAGAGACAGAGACAGAGAGACAGAGAGACAAGAGCAGAACAATATAGAGAATAGCATAACAAACACCTTTGTTCCCACCACAAAAATGGAAGATGGAAAAGAGACCTAAGGCAAATCCAAACAACATTATTAATATAAAAATAAATATATGAAGAGTCAGGTGATGTCTCATCCCTTTCACCTCTCCCCACAGGCACCACATCGATGTGTATATTTCCGGTCCCTTTTGTATATCTTTACATATATGTGTATATATATTTATGTGTATTTTTGTATTTATTCATGAACAATATATAGGGTTGTTTTGTGAAAAAACACTATACATGTTATTCTTCATTTTTGTATTTTAACATTTTTAAAACTTTCCATGTTGATGGATAGGAATCCTTTGATTCAGTTTAACTGCTAATTTATAGTCATTTAAATGTATCAGATTAGATTTACCAGTTCCCCGATTGATGGACATCTAAGTTGTTTCCATTTTTTCACCACATCCTTGTTATAAACGCCCTTACTTGTCACTTTGTCTTCAATGTTCTGAGTAGGCACCAGCTTTCCTTCCATAGTGCAGACTCCAATTTCCTTTTCTCCAGGGCATCTTACACTATTTGTAACAATGTATTTAGTTTTTTTTTTTTTTTTTACTTATTATTTACTTTTCTTAAAGTAAGCTGTAGGCTCAAAGTAGGGCTGGAACTCAGGACCCTGAGCTCACATGCTCTATGGAGGAAGCCAGCCAGGCCCCCTCTGTGTTTACTTTTTAACAATGGCAACCTCCCCATAGATTGAAAGTCTGTATGTTCACTGACTGAAATACAGCATATACTCAGTAATGGTTGTTGAGTGAATGAACGGAACGAAAACAACAAATAAGTGACTTTCTTTAAGGTGAATTCTCTGCCAGGAATCTCCTCTGTCCTTCACACAAAGAGGCTCCTGGCAAGTCTGTGCCGTAGGTTAGCTAAAAATACCCTGATCTGTCTGGTCCCCATAGTGAATGTGGCTTAGATTTAAGCTCGGATTTCTGCTCGGTGTGGTATAATATGCCAAGAAAGTAGACCCCAGATGGGCATGTTATTTCCCAGAATCCTGGAGTCACTGCTAATAGAAGTGACTGTCATTCTTTTCAAATATAAAGTTGTCCCCTGAAGTCTTAAGACGGACCTTAAGACAAGCAAAACCTACGGCAGCAGAATAAAGAGGGTCGTTACCCAGTGTCTTTGTAGCTAAGCCTGACTGTGTGACTGAGTTCTGGGAAGTCTCCTGAAAAGGGGCAGTGGATCGCCTTATTCTGCCCTACTTTATGTGGTGTCTAAGTGTGTCTGATTGGATGGGGGCCCCCGATGTTGGGGTGGCGATCGGGTGGAGGCCGGTGGCGTGGGTTGTGAAAGAACCCCAGAAAGTACTTAGGTCCCTAAGGGCCAAGTGGAACCGTCAGAACAGCCCTCAGTTGTTTACCTGTGGACTTTTTCTTTAATGTGAGAATTAAACTTCTAGAGTCAGGTGACACTAATCCAAACAGATATATTTAGCTAAAGCAATATCATCCTAACAGTCTTGGCATTTAAGAGTAAATATCGTAACCCCGTGGTACAGCGCCACGGCTTAAGACTGAGATCTTTGTTAGAGAATCCTGTGACCATATTTAAATAAAATCGCTGGGGATGGCAAAGCTAGCATTAGTAAGAAATGAAATCTGTCTTTATAGTTTGGCAAAGAGCTCATTAATTGGATTTTTTTTTTGGATCATTTGAATGCAGTCTAGGCTGAAGTTTATCTTTGTACTATCTAAAAAAATAAAGTCCCTAAACAAATCTGCAGGGTAATTGTTGGCTTACTTTAGAAACCAACTGCTTTCTAATTGAAAGTTGGGAGCTTCCTATTTGCATAGAAACAGTTAATGTACTAACTTTCAACTATTTTTAAAAATCCATTTACTAAAGCAGTCTGACAGTGGGGGGCCTGGTTGGCTCAGTGCGTAGATCATGCAATCCTTGATCTCGGTGTTGATAGTTTGAGCCCCACGTTGAATGTAGAGATTACTTAAAAACAAAGTCTAAAAAAATAGTCTGACAAGACATAATTAGTGTTATTCATATTGTAGTGAGGTGGTCCAATACTGAACCTCAATATTTCAGATAGAGCTGCTTTTCAAAAATTGCAGGAATCCTAGGGAAGCCTAAGGCTAGAAGAGTAAAGTGAAAGGTCCCTTTGGATTTGGAGTAGGTGGTGTTTCTCTGGGTTCTGGAAGGGATTAATTGGGAGCTCTGTTGACATGCAGAAGTAAACTAAGTACTTATTCTTTTTCCTCTGATATTGGAAGTAATCTAAGTGTAGAATTCGGAGTGGAATGCTAACTTAATGGAATAATGCAAACATTTACTCTTGGTGGAGAATGGAGGGAGCGGGGCAGTCTAAACCCTCATGCATGTCAGGAGAAGTCCACTTCTGGAACAAAACCTGGGGACGGGGAAGAGATGATGGGAGAGGAAACTCTGGCAGCTGATCTGTGAGAGACCCTCCATCGCGGGGTTTGTCCTGTGGATTTGGTGGACTAAGTTTTCCTTTTCTACATTGTGATGTTCTGGTGAAATTCTCATTCCCAGCGCAATGTATCCAACACCAACGTGGCTTTACGTTGTGTTAGCACTCCCCTGGGGAGAGGAGGAGGAGGAAGGGGTCCTGCTTCTGTATTCAGAGTTTTTTTTTTAATTTACTCATTTATTTAAGTAATCTCTACACCCAACTTGGGGCTTGAACTCAAAACCCGGAGATCAAGAGTAACACGCTGTTCCGACTGAGCCTAGCAGGAGCTCCTCAGACAGAGGTTTGTGAAGACTGGAGTGGTTCTTCTTAATGGTGACTAGATGGACCGAAGTCAGCAGTGGTCTGAAGAAGGAAGTGGCAGGAGAGATAGATGGTCCCCAGGAATCATCTGAAATCCACAGAAGGACTCTATTACTAGTGGTTACCCAGGATGACATGCCAAGTCATTTTATTTAGATATTCAAGAAAGGTGATTCCTAGAGGGCTAAAAGATAAGGCGCTAGGGTTCTCCAATAATACAGCTGCTATTTCTTTTCAATGCCCACTCTATTCTTGTCCCTAAGTAGAAGACTCTCGATACACGTGATCTCCTTGATTGCTCCTGATTACTCCTGAAAGGCAGCATACTCTTTTTTTTTAAAAAAAAGATTTTATTTATCTGACAGAGAGAAACACAGCCAGAGAGGGAACATAAGCAGAGGGACTGAGAGAGGGAGAAGCAGGCTTCCCGCCGAGCAGGGAGCCCGATGTGGGACTCGATCCTGGGTCTCCGGGATCATGACCTGAGCCGAAGGCAGTCACTCAACCAGCTGAGCCACCCAGGTGCCCCGGCAGCATACTCTTTTTACCAGAAAAGGCAAATGCCTAGAAATACTGGAATTTTGCCTTTACCTTTTCTCACTAGTTCATGCCACACTTCCTTCCAGTTCATACGAATTGGTGACATTTTGGTAGTCAGATTACTATACAACTTTGTCAGAATTACTGATCATTAGGATTCATTTGTAGAAGAACATGGAAATATTTCTAGAATTCTGGAGCCTTCAAAAAAATAGTAATTCGGCTGAAAAGTATGAAATGGAAGAATCTTTACTCTTGGAGTCAAACTAAACTTCTATTTTCTTTGTGTGTGTGATAGGATGCAGTTGAACCTTGAACAACATAGATTTGAACTGTGTTCCCTTGTATTGTTTCCTTCAATCAGTAAAGCACTATAAATGCATTTTCTCTTCCATATGATTTTCTTAACATTTTTTTGGTCTTGTTTACCTTCTCGCAAGAATACAGCATATACTACATAGAACATACAGGATCTGTGTTCAGTGTTTATGTTATCGGTGAGGCTTATGGTCAACAGCAGGCTATTAGTACTTAACGTTTTGGGGGAGACAGAAGTTATACATGGAGTTTTGATTGCCTTTGGGGATGTTGACACCCCAGCCCCTATGTTCCTCAGGGGTCAGCCATATTTTGTTTTGAATCATGAGGCAAAGTAACAAAAGGGCGTTGCGTTTGACGTTCTAAGAGTAAATGACTAAAAGTGAGTGGTATTTACTCATGAACTTCATGATTCCAGTGTTATTGCCATGCTCCCCAATGACAGGACACTGTATACAGATTTACTAATGAAAAAATGCAGCAAAAGTAAAAGGCTACAAAAAATAAAATAAAAGGCTCCATTAGTAATGGATAATAAAGTCAGAGAAGCTCTTAATGGTGAACAATTTGCAGTTGCTGAGTCTGCTCCTTAACTTTTTTTTTTTACTGTTGACTACTGTTTTATTATGGAGGATTTAACACGTTTCTCCTTGTTTCTTCTTTAACCAACCAGATAGCTAAAGATTATATGCAGAAGTGCACTCAAGTGTAAGTGGAAATGCCTAGCAGTAAAAGTCGATTGGCCTTTCCTAAAATTAGGAGAAATATTTATAGCCATTCAAAAAGCAGAGTTGGTTGATTACAAGGAGTAGAGTAGGACCTCGAGGGACCTTTTTGTCCGTTTGTCATATATGCAGTAGCATGGCATTGAGCTAGTGACTTGGTATGATTTGAGAAAGGGATGCTGTAGTCTTCTGATCACTCTCCTGCCCCCAGTACCTCCTAACTCCCCGTTAAGTAATTTCTGAGGAAGCCCCTGGAGTCCAATGTCAGGTCCATGAGGTTTCAAAGGGGGGGGGGTCAGGCTGCCTGGAGACAAGATGAGTCGCAGTGTGGACGGGGCTTAGGCTAGACTCTTAGCAGTATGGGTTTTTCTGCTTTGGTAGTCTGTTTTATTTTAAGATGCAGTGCGATTTGAGCTTAGTGACAGATTAGCTACACAAGAAATGTATTACCGGTGTCTCTGGTCATTGTCTTTGTCTTCTTCATCTCGAAGGCAAGGCCTTATACAAATGTCAACAAATACTTATTGCTTGTCTTTTATTTGTTTATTTTTAGTGTCTTTTAGATAAACTGACATGTATTTGGCACTATAAGGGATAGAAAAAGGCACACTTGCTAGAGTAGTGTGCCCCCCCCCACACTGGGGACCATTCAGTCCTGGAGAAAGAAAATACAGCCACAAATATTTCAAGAATAATTCAAGGAGGTATGTGAGTAGGGTTTAAACAATAAATGGGAAGAATTGAGATGGGAAAGAAAGGTAGCAGAATCTACCTATTTTTTTGACAAGAAAAATAATGCCTACTAGATACAAGGCACTCTTTCGAGTACTTTGAAAGCAATAACTCATCAAACATTCACAACCAGCCTTTGAAGTAGATCGAATTACGGGCTATGGGGTCCTGGGATTGGTTGGGCCACCTCCTCAGCAGGGACCCAGCTTCTCCCTTTGCTCCTCCTCCCCCACTTGTGCTCTCTTGCTCTCAAATAAATAAATAAAATCTTTAAAAATAAATAGAAATGCACTGGCCAATCCGGTATCCACTGGTCACTATAGCAAATTAAATGCCTTAAACTTAAAGAAATGAAATTTTGCTTTCTCAGGTGCGCCAGCCACGTTTCAAGTGTTCAGTAGCCGCAGTGGATAGCACAGATAAAATAATTCCATCATCGCCGAACTTTCTGGTGGACAGCGTTGGCCTACTGTCCACATATTTAACCATGCCTCTGAGCTATCTCTTGCTAGGGTAATGATGTAAGCAAGCATGGGGGTGACTACATGCTTCTAAGTCCTTGCAGAGAAAGTTGTTTGGGGCTACAGCCAAGAGTACTAGAAGGAATTTTGCAAAAGCAAGAAGGGGAGGCTAGTTTTGAATGGCGGGCGGGGACCTGGGCTTAATCCCTGTATTGGTTTCCTATTGCTATGGAGCCAGCTACCAAAATTAGCAGCTCACAGCTCACAGGGCTCCGAAGCCTGGGTGTCAGCCTCATCTGAGGCTTGAGATCCTCTTCTGAGCTGGTTGGTTATTGGCAGAATTCAGTTTTTTGAAGCTGTAGAAATGAGGTCCTCAGCCCCAGTCGGCCTGCCTTTTAGTCCACCTGCCGTTCCCTCCCACGTCTGTTGCTGCCCCCCTGGTATCTGACGTAATATTTACTTACTTAAAAAGATATATCTGTTTATTTAATTAATTTTAGAGGGAGACTGCACACAAGCGGGCAGGGGGGAAGGAACAGAGAGAGAGGGACAAGTAGACTTGCACGCTGAGTGCAGAGCCAGATGTGGGGCTCGATCCCATGACCCTGAGACCATGACCAGAACTGAAACCAATAGTCTGATGCCCAATGGACTGAGTCACCCAGGTGCCCCTCTAGTCCCAGTTTTAAAGGGCTCAACTGATTAGGTCAGACCCACCTAGGAAAAACCTCCCTTTTAATTAACTTAAAAACAACTTAAGAAGGACCTTAACAACATCTGCAAAATTCCTTTGCATTTGCCATGTACATAGTGTGTTCATAGTCATGTGAATAAAATCTCATCCTACTGACAGGTCCTGACCACACTCAAGGGGAGAGGATTATATAGGGTTTATACATCAAAGGGGTGCTTTACCATTCTATCTACCACAATTCTATATGTTTTAAGAAAGGAATGGGTTTTCTGACTACAAGGTGGGAAGATTGGGGCTGTTATGCTTTCAAGAGGCTGTTTATTCCCTCTTAGTTATTTGGTCTCCAGGTAACATATAATGTCAAATTAAAACCTTGGCCTTCTGAGCCACCCAGGCTCTTGGGATTGGGCCCCACTTCAGGCTGCCTGCTCCGTGTGGAGTCTGCCTCTCTCTTTTCCTCTGCCCCTCCCTAGCACCCCCCACCCCATGCTTGTGTTCTCTCTCTCTCTGTCTCAGAGAGAAAAAAAATCTTTAAAAACAAAACAAAAGAAAAAACCCTTGGCCTTCTTGGGTGCCTGGGTGGCTCAGTTGGTTAAACGTCAGACTCTTGGTTTGAGCTCAGGTCATGATCTCAGAGTCCCACTTGTCTCTCTTCCTCCCCCTCTGCTCCTCCCCCTGCTCCCACGAGCTCTCTCTCTCTCTCTCTCTCTCTCTCTCTCTCTCTCAAATAAATAAATTGATAAATAAATAAATAAACAAATAAATAAATAAATAAATAAATATTTTTAAAACCCCCCAAAACCTTGGCCTTCTGAGATGGGTGAAAGGGAATGGGAGATACACGCTGTGTTGTGTACCCGAAACTAGTGTAATATTGTGTGTCAACTAGTCTATTCATGCTTCTGAAGCCTAATTATGCTTAAAAATCAAAATAATAACTCTGGCATTAATTTTTTAAGTACAAAAGGAACACATGGTACTGGTTTAAAAAAGTAAAATGATAAAGGAGCACATTGATGATACAGTAAAATGGAAAACTGACCTGCCTGCCCCCAACCCCTCTGTCTTCCTCCCCAGAAATATTCTTTCAGATTCTTTATTAAGCAGATGCAGATATTTCATATTTTATTTTTATTTTTTATGGCTACTTTCTGCAGTTCTGCATGGATATGTGTGTATATTTACATAAAAATTTACCTATATCCATACAAAATCTTGAATGTAAAGTTAGAAAGAGGCCGTTCTAAAGGGAAACTGTTATAAAGAAGAAACGCTCATGTACAGCTCCTTATCTTATCCTTGTAATAAATTGTTTGGACTAACCCTGGTTCTAGCCGCCTTGGACTAAGGAGAGCCCATCTTTAAACTTACCTGAATCTTTAATCTTTGTTTTATGTCAAGAGCTATTTTCAGACCATAATCACAGCTCTGGAGCTTTAAAGCATCGAGGCGATTCGATATCAAAAGGATTTGACTTTGTTCTTTCCAGGGAGACAGACAAAAATGCCTGCTTGAAATAATCAAATGGCAGGAGAATTGGCTCTGTCTAATCCCCGCGCTCTCTCCGGATAAGGGAGGATGAAGAAGAAATTGTTTAAGGAGAAGAGAAACAGAACACCTCTCTGAAGTCTTCTGTCTGTAGCCTTTTCCATGCCTTTGCCCTGTTCTAGGGACTCAGTCTCATCTCTGGTCTTAACACTGATCCTGTTCCGTAGGCAAGGAAGATTCAAGAAGCCCCAGCCAGATGTTTTACTGTAAACCAGCTTTTCTGTCTGTGCTGATCTGATCATCGAATTCTACCAATTGGCTTCTTGCCTTGTTCCTTAATCATCCTGCGCTTTGAACCGGGGCTCCCCAGCCACCGTGATAAGCACTTTACTCACAGCGTCTTACTTAATCCTGACCGTCAACGACCCTATCAGATATTGCGGTGTTTTGGGGCTGAAAGGATTTCTTAACAAGGTCAGGAGAATGTAGGCTAATAGATTATTTTAATTTCCATGTTCAGTGATTTTTTTTTCTCTGTGACAGCATGGAGTTCCAGGTACCCTTATCCTCTGTATTGCTCCCTTTGCATCATCTTTTCTTAGCCATAGGTATTCCTTGTGTAAGCCTTGTTTCCTCAAGCAGATGGTAAGTGACTCAAAGGCGGGAACCAAAACATTTTAGCATCGCTCTGGGTGACGGTCACAGTGCTGAGTGCAGAGAGATAGTCAGCAAGAAGAATTTTTCTGGGTAGTTGTTTTCTAATGCTGCCATAACGGATGACTATTACAGGGTTGCTTCAAACAACAAGAGTGAATGTCTTACAGAGAGTTGGAAGTCTGACATGGGTCTCACTGGGCTGCATTCACGATGTCGACTGGGCTGTGTTCCCTCTGCTGGCTGTAGGGGAGAATCCATTTCCACATTTCTTGGCTCATGGCCCCTTCCTCCATTTTCGAAGCCTCTCTTCTGCCTCTTTCTTCTGCTTTAAGGACTCTTATGATGACATTGGGCCCCTCCAGATAATCCAGCATAATCTCCTCATCTCAAGTTCAGTTGATTGAACAACTTTAATTCCCCTTAGCTATGTAAGAGAACATATGGTTTCTGGGGATTAGAAAGAACATGGACACCTTCCGGGGGCCATTACAGTGCCCCTGCACAGGTGGGGGGAGGAAGCAAGGAGGATGCATGTCTCTCCCGGTGTCCGTTTTCCATTGCTGATGTAACATTTTACAATAAACTTAGTGGCTTGAAGAGCACAGAGTAATTATCGTACAGTACTGTAGGTCAGAAATCTGAAATGGGTTTCACTGGGTTAAAATCAAGGTGTTGGTCAGCAGGGCTGACCAGCAGGGCTTTCCTTTGGAGGTGCTAGCCCAGAAGCCATTCCTTGCCTCTTCAGCTTCTAGAGGCAACCTGTGGTCCTTGACTCCCTCTCCTGCCTCCTCGTACTTACTAGGACCTTTGTGTTGACATTGGATCGCTTTGTCATGTAACCTACTGTATTTACAGGATCTGCAACTAGTAGGACTTGGACCTAAATTCTGCCCACACCCTTTAAAAATTCCCCCCTCAAATGTTCAAATATGCATAAAACTATTTACAGAGAAAGTACAATAAATCACTATTTACTCATCCCTGAGCTTTGGACTTGGTTGATTCTTTAAAAGTAGCTCTAGGCCCAGTGCAGGGTTTGAACTCACAACCCCAAGATCAAGAGTCACAAGCTTATCAACAGAGCCAACCAGACACCCCTTGGAGTTTGTTCATTTTTGAGCATTATTCTCTGAGTGGTTGAAATGTTATTTCGTATAATAAATACTAGTCAACTTTATTTCTGAATTATTTCCATTTCTTCTTATATAAATATTATAGATTAAGATTATAAGGTGTTGTTTAAACATTTTGGTAGACTTTAGTATTTATAGTGGTTATAAATGATGTGAAATAGTACTTCTAAACACCCTTAAGGCAGAATATTGTATTTAAAAACCGTGAAAAGGGGCGCCTGGGTGGCTCAGTTGGTTAAGCGACTGCTTTCAGCTCAGGTCATGATCCCGGAGACCCGGGATCGAGTCCCACATCGGGCTTCCTGCTTGGCGGGAAGCCTGCTTCTCCCTCTCTCAGTCCCTCTGCTTGTGCTCCCTCTCTGGCTGTGTTTCCCTCTGTCAAATAAATAAATAAAATCTTAAAAACAAAAAATAAAAAAATAATAAAATAAAAACCGTGAAAAGTAGGACAGACACAAAAAAGGTAATATTCTGACATCCTCATGTACACAAGAATACCTCTGAAAACAAATTTGTAGAAAATATTTTTCAGAGCTTATAATTTCTAAGTCTATGGCATATTAGAAGTTTATTTACAAACCTCAAGTTTGGATTGTAGTTTATATTTTAAAACAATCTCCCTTATATCTTCCTAGCTTTATTGAGATAGAATTGACATATAACATTGTAAGTTTGAGATGTACAAAGTGTCGATTTGATGCGTGTACATATTGGGACTTTGACAACCTACATTATTAAACTCAAGGACACACAGTTTTAAAATAGAAAATACTCAGATTATATGCATTTTTATTCAAATTTATAAGATTTACAATGTAGAAAGCTTTTACAAAATTTCTTGCCAGCTCCATTATGAGGTGGCCAGATGCCGTTTTGCAGCATGTGTGCGATCACCTTGCTTTAATTTGTTCCCAGAGCCTTGTTGGACTTAACAATGTCTTCATTCCAGCCAAGGGAGATACTCGAACCAGTTTTCAGTCTTTTGCTGTCAGTGTTTGTGACAGTAGATCTGACTTTGTGTGTTCTGTATGTGTGTGTGTTTGTATTAGTCAAGCAAATGCTCATTTTGGCAGGAGCATACCACCTGGAATTTGTGATCTCCTAACCTAATATGGGCTTATTTCACACTTGCATAAAATCTGATGCGGGTGTTTCTGTTTCGGAAGCTCTCTTGGGAAGCCCCACTGCCAGCCATGAACTTGAAGATTGGGCTTCTTCCAATTTGTGAAGAGAGTTTTCAGATCTTCCCATCTGGAAGACACTTTGAGGTTCAGCGTCTTATCTTAAGAAGTGGAAACTGAGGCACAGTTGTAGAGGAAGCTTTGTTTTTTTAGTTAAAAGGTGAAGACAGGTACAAGTTTTCAAATGCCAAGATAAATGTGTATGTAATTTCTTAATATTTTAATGTAAATTGTATCTTTCCCATCATGGACTAGTGTGGCATTATTTTATTTTATGGTGCTGAACATTTTTTTTGCCCATCAATGAGTTTTGTTCCCATTAAGTAGTATTTTTAAAAAATACGCATGAGAGAGATAAAAGTAGAATACTAAATATTCATACTTATTATGCTTTAATATCTTGCCTAAAAGTTCAGAAAGAAAATGCCATTTGTGTCCTGTATGTGCCAGTATTTCTAAACCTTGCCATTAGTATTCACATTAGAGATAAGTGAATGAAAATAAAAAACTATCTGGAAATCGAAATGTTTCTTCATTAAATTTGAAGTTTTCATTTCCCAGAATATATTATTTTATGATTTCAGCTCTCATAATCTTGTTATTACCGTGTGACCAATACATAACACATAAAATATAGATGTGGAAAGATTTCATTTGGGGGGTTGGAGTGAGGTAGCAAATGGAGAATAAGGAAAGATAAATACAAGTTCTGTGAGATTATCCCTTCCTCCTGCTGAGGGAGCTCCATATCTATGTCCTCTTAGTTCTAAGCCAGCTTCTGCATGTTTCAGTTGAAAAATTCTTGCTTAAAAAGCTTTGTTTTCCTAGCTATTGCCAAAACACTTTCTGTGGCCATGTGCCTCCATTGTGGGTTACTGTTTGTCTTCAGTACATGGATAGAAAGTGGGTGCTCACATCTGACACCATATCTATGGGATCCTGGCCACTCCAGGATGCCACACATTTATGCAACAAAACAACACTGATACCTAACAATTGTTTTCACCAGTCATCTTGTATTGGATGTTAATTCTCACTTAGGATATGAAAGGATTCAAGGGTGCCAGGCAAAGGTCACGGCTAGGAAGTAGCTGCCAGCATGAGCGATGGCCCCTTTTTTCACATTGACATGCTTGTAATACCCATAGTGACCTCTTTGAAACGCTCCAGCAGTGCCTTTAGGGGTGAAATCCCTCATCAGTATCCAGCTTGGCAGCTCTCCCAGTTTCACAGCCATGAGCGTCCTCTCCTTCACTGGTACGGGTGACGCCATCTTGGAGTCCTGGGTGTCCTCTCTGGATGCCCAAGAATTATTGAGTTGTTATGGGCCGGTCAGTTATTGACCATCTGCCAGTCACTAAGAAATAAATATTCACTCATTTAATTCTCAAAACAAGAGTCTGCATCTCTCATATATTCCTTTTTAAAAACAAAGACAACCTTCCCAGAAGCTTCCGGCAGATTTCCCCTGAAGTCTCCTTGGCCAGAATGACATCATTTGCCCTGGCCAAACCAAGCATTTACCGAGAGGAATGCTTGGCTTAGAAAGTCCAATGAGAACTCATCACCCAAGTATAGGGAAATAAATTATAATTCAGAGGAGGTTGAACAAAATCTGGGTTGTGCTGGCAAGGAAGAAGGGAAAGGTCAGGCTATTGGGTAGGAAGCCAACAGTGTTTACCACAGTAGCCAGGGAGAAAGGAGGGAAGAGCAAGTGAATCTAATTTGAAGACATATTTCAAACCCTAAATATTGAAGCAAAAATAAAATTCCATTAGTATTTGCACTTAAAAATAATGAACATCAACCAAAATAGCTGCTGATTTTCTGGGCACCTCTACTTAATTTCTTCTTAATGGTTTGCAGTGTAACTCTAGGCAGGTTCACTTAAGCATTTGGCATTTCTTCCCTGAATATGACAACCCAGTAATGAGACTTTTTAATTCAAGAAACTAGAACTGTCATTCTGTGCTCGTAGTTTATCCCAGATGTTCCCAGCTTGATCTATTTAATTTCCCCCATCAGCAGGACTCAATAAGGGCAGTGATTTTGGCCCAATCTTCTTGGGCATCTGGGGACCCCCAGATTTTCCACATCGAATATTTATTATAGTTGAAGTCATACTCTACACAACTGTTTCCTGGTTTTGTTCAGCATTCCCAGACCTCTCCTCACTAATGAGTCCCCTTGCTTGCAGGTGATCAATAGGCACCATAATGTGTTTTTGTCCTTGGGAGCGGCAACCGACAAGGACCACTTTGCCCCCAGTAGTGCAATCTTTTCTCTTTTATTCCTTGTGGATACTGTATACTGATTCTAGTGAAGTTGAACCGGTCTACTGAGGAATCGCCTTCCCAACTATTTTTCCAGGAACAGACGAAACGAATTTCATTATTTTCTCATCAGATACTGCTTTTTTTCTTCTAAGATTGTATTTGTTTATTTGACAGAAAGAGACAGCGAGAGAGAGAGAGAGAGAGAGAGAGAGAGAGAGAGAGCGCACAAGCAGAGGGAGCAGGAAAAGCAGGCTCTCCATTGAGCAGGAAGCCTGATTTGGGGATCGATCACAGGACCCTGGGATCGTGACCTGAGCTGAAGGCAGATGCTTAACGACCGAGCCCCCCAGGCCACCCAGATACTGCTTTAGACTCAAAGAATATACCTAGGTCGATCATTCTCTTTTTAAAACATTTCACTTCTAATGACCTCTGGATTTTTCTGAAAATTTACCTTCAAAGGATGAAGATCAGTGAATATGGACTATGCTTTTGAATAAAGAATGTTGTGGGTATTTCCAGCTGACTACTAGGTTTGAGAGAGTACCATCTGGTCACTGTGGAAAGTCCTGCGTCAATCCTGTCCCATCCCGTAAAGCAGGCCCCAGTCATGGCCAGGGTGAAACTTCCCTCCCTGGCTCTGCAGATTAATTCTAAGGCACTTAATTATTTATGTGCAAAGTTTCATGAAAAAAAAAAAAACAGGGCTAATCGTTGCTCGCTGACCTACACATTCAGCTGAGACGCTGTTCAGTTCTCCACCTTTTATGCTAAATTGCAGCTGCAGAAGCAAAACTCATGGAAATACACACACTCCAGCACTTCAGAAGCTATTTTATACAAGTAGATTTTATAAATAACCACAAGCTCTCTTTATCTATCAAATCTCAACACCCAGCCGCCCCTGTGTTTCCTGGAGGAACGGCGAGAGAGAGAAGAAAGCCTTGGGGTTCACTCCTCTGACTCCTTCACCCCGAGCTGCCATGACAGGTAATTCCTGATTACTGAATTCCTTATCTTCAAGGAAAGAAAAATTAGGATTAAGTTTCCTTGAATTGCGCTTTATCTGCATTTCCAGAAAAAGAGTGGGCTTCAGGGAGCGGGGGAAAGAAAGATCACTGGATCCCATTCATTATTAGAAGATTGTAAGAGGAAATTTATGAGCACTGTGCTTTTCAAATCACATTTTGAGCAAGAATAAGAATTTTTCCTTTATAGGATCACATATTTAAAACGCACTCGAGCTTCTTGATGGCAAAAAGAAGGAGAAGGGGGCCTCCTAATCGAAAGTAACAAGTACTTCTTCGTTGCAGGTGGGAACATGACCTGAGAAGGATTCTTCAGGTCAAATCCTAGGCCACTCTGTCCATTTCTCAGCCTCTTCTTAGCTAGTTAGTCAAGTGGCTCAGGTCACTCCTGCCCACAAGAAATCTTCTGCGGTGCCTCAATTCTTACAGTGCTTGTAAAACCACCTATCTATTTTGCTTATTTTCTTCAAAGACTCCACGGACCAATAGAATGCCCACAAATGTCAAAAGAAGGGAGGTCTTACTTGGGGAGGGTGACGGAAGTGGGGGTCTTAGTATATTGTCAGGCCCTCACGTGGGCAAACCACCTCCATCTCCAATTCCTTGAACTCTGAGCGTGTCCCCGCGTACTCGCGATGTTGTAATAATTGTCCTCATCGCTCCTTCCTTCGCCCTGTGCTATTTGGGCTGGGTGTTCCGTCCTGTTTCCTACTCAATTCCATCTCGTCTACATTTTGCTAACTCTCCACTATCCACGATTCCTTAGAAATCTCAGTCTCCTGCCCATCGCCTTTCTGGTTCGTCTCCCCCCGCCCCCCAAATCTTCTCAATGATTTCCACAGGACCTTGGAGGGTAAAGACAAAGATGTGTGCTCAATGCATTTTTTGAAACTCCAGGCCCAGATTTCCCTTTATCTCCTTTCAACGCCGTCTATTAGGGCCAACGTACTTCAGGCTTTATCCATCAGACAGAAAGAATTCAACCTTGTTAACTATTCTAGTTTAAGGAGCTTCCTAAGCGCTTTGCACAATTTATCAGCTAACCTATCTGATTACATGATCATTGTCTGAGCTAAAGGCCTTTCAATCAGCTTCTCTTGGAGCTCAGTGGGTGCTCTGTGGGACTTCTTTCTCGCTCATGCCGAAAGCAGATTCCACAGCTTTCTGTGGAGATTTATGTCTCCATCTTTTTTTGGTGATGTCCTTTCTAAATATCATAATTACAGTGACACGCTGCTAAGCTGAGGTATTTCGTTTGAGCACAAGAAGGTCATAACACCATCGGTTTTCCTACCATTGCTTCACTATTGCTCTGTGGAGCACCCAGGATTATTGAAGTCAACAGAGAGATTTTAAAGGCAAGTTTAATCTCCCGTGAAAAAAAGCACTCTTTTTTCTTACAATAGTGATTATTTTTGGATATAGAGATAAAACCACCTTGATTTTATCCCCAGTCTGCCCACCGCCAAAAAGGTCTCTTTCTACAATAATCTGTCAAATCATTCTCTTTCTATTTCCTCATTCTACTTGGAGCAGTTGAGCTGTGGGTACCTGTGAAATTTTTGAATTACACAACCTGACACTACTGCATGTAAACAATATGTTGGAAAATATCAATAATTAAATGGACCAATGAGGTCTCTTCTACTGCTGTAGCAATTCTTGTATTTGCATAAGAGAGCTGCATATAAACAGAAAAGAAAAACACTTACTGCACAGAAATCTTCTTAATTAAAATCACTCGATCTGGGGGCGCCTGGGTGGCTCAGTGAGTTAAGCTTCTGCCTTTGGCTCAGGTCATGATATCAGGGTCCTGGGATCAAGCCCCACATTGGGCTACCTGCTCAGCGGGAAGTCTGTTTCTCCCTCTCCCTCTGCCCCCTCACCCCCACTCGTGCTCGTTGTCTCTTTCTCAAATAAATAAAAAAAATAAATAATAAAATCTTCAAAACATCATTTGATCTGGAAACACTGGCGTCATTGCCAACCCATACACATTTTGTAGCTAGACAGTTGCAGTAGCCCCTGACTGCTCTCCTTGACTCTGATCCAGCCCGTTCATCACCAACTTTATCGGCTTAAAATGAAAAGCAACATTCCTTTGCTCCTCATTTTCTACCAACAACCCTGTTCCTTTAGCTCTTTTAATTCTTACTTCTGGTTAGTGATAAATTTCTTTTTTTTTTAGTGATACATTTCTAAATAACTGTATACATCACTATTTTTGATTTATTAGTGGTGTACATCATACATCTTTACTTTCTGCTCCCCAGTCCTTTTGAACAACTCCCAGCAGTATTTCTGAGCTGGTGAGAGGGTGCTGGGACACGTCTTCACTGCTGACTTCAGTTGATGACACACACCGTCTCCTGACTACAAGTTTTCCTTTGTCTGCTTACCCCCTTATATATACTGTTAGCTTTCCAAGAGGAATGTGAATTTTGGCATGTTTGGAAATTCATTTTATCTTTTTATCAACCTTGAGAAGTTCTTTGGCTATGTGAGGGGTTTTAGCTTAAAAAGTGACCCTGGGTTTTAAAGGCATCGCTCCATCACCCTCTCGCATCTCCTACAAGATGCCGATGGTGAGAAATCTGATGTGGGTCCACCTATCATTCCTTTGTAGGTAACCTAAAGTATTCTCCGAAGTGCCGCGGTATCTTCTCGTCTGGGCCGCTCTGCAGTGGCACAGTGATATTTGCTTAATATATTTAGGTGCTCCAATTTGGGCACATGTATATTTACAAGTGTTATGTCCTTTTGAGGAACTGACCCCTTTCATTATATAGTCACCTTCTTTTCTCTTGTTACAGGTTTGATTTAAACCTGTAACTTTTTTGTCTGTTTTGTCTGATAGAAGTATAGCCACCTCTGGTCTCTTTTGGTTTCTATTTGCATGGAATATATATATTTTTCTACTCCTTTACTTTGAGTTTATATGTGGCCTTCAATCTGAAATGAGTCTCTCGTAGGCAGTATATAGTTACATCTTGTTTTTTTACTCCTTTCAGCTGTTCTATGCCTTTTGATTGAAGAATGTGATCTATTTACATTTAAAGTAATTATTGACAGATAAGGACTTACTAATGTCATCTTATTAATTGCTTTCAGACTGTTTTGCCATATTCCTTTCTTCTTCTGATGTCTTCCTTTGTGAATTGACACTTTACCATAATAGTATGCTTTGACTCCCTTCTCTTTATCTTTTATGTATCTACCCTTTTTTTTGGTTACCATGAAACTTACATAAAATATCTTATGGATAACAGGCTTTTAAAATTGCTAGCAGCTTAACTTTGATCACATATAAAAACTCTACCCTTTTACTCCTCCCCTATATTTATGCTTTTAGTGTCACAATTTACCTCTTTTTATTTTGTATATCATTTAACAAACTACTGTAGTTGTAGTTATTTTCAGTCCTTTTGTACTTAATCTTTTATACTTGACTGAAATGATTGACACACCACAATATCACAGTGTTAGAATATTCTGAATTTGACTGTATACTTACCTTTACTGGTATGTTTTATTTTTTCATATATTTTTTTCTTTACTAATCATTGGTCTTTCATTTCTGCTTGAAGAACTCCTTTTTGTAAGGCAAGTTTAGTGGTTGTGAACTCCCTCAGCTTTTGTTTGTTTGGGAAAGTCTTTATCTTGCCTTCATTTCTGAAAGACGATTTTGCCTGGTAAAGCATTCTTGGTTAGCAGTTTTTTTTTTCTTTCTTCCAGCAGTTTGAATACATCATCCCACTCGCTCCTGTCCTGCAAGATTTCTGCTAAGAAATATGCTGATAGCCTTATGGGTGTTCCCTTAAATGTGAGAATTTTTTTCCCTTTGCTTCTTTTAAAATTCTCTGTCTTTGACTTTAGATAGTTTTATTTTAATGTGTCTTGGAGAAGATCAGTTTCTGTTGGAATTTTAAAAATTCAGGCATAATTAACATACAGTGTTATGTTAGTTTCAGGTGTACAGTGCAATGATTCAACAATTCTCCACATTTCCCAGTGCTCATCAAGACAAATACACTCTCAATCCCTTTTATCTATTTCACCCAACCCCCCCACCCCCACCCAATTCCTCTGTAGTTGGAATTTTGGAGTGACCTATTTGCTTCATGAACTTGGACATCCAAATCTTTCCCCAGGTTTGGGAAGTTCTCAGCCATTATTACTTTAAATAAGCTTCCTGCCCTTTTCTCCCTCTCTTCTCTTTTTGGGAACTCCAATAACATGTAGATTGTTTCTGTTAATGATATTCTGTCCTTTATGTAGACTTTTTCCACTCTTTTTTTTTCTCCTCTGACTAGATGATTTCAGTGACCCATTTTCCCAATTATTTATTCTTTCTTCTACTTGGTGAAGTCTGTTGTTGAAGTTCTTTATTGAATTCTTCAGTTAATTTATTGTATTCTTTAATTCTAGAATTTCTGGGGTTTTAATGTTTCTATTTTATTGTTGAATTGTCATTTTGTTTATATTGTTTTCCTAATATCATTTAGTTGTCTGTATTTTCTTGTACTGCACTGAATGTCTTCTTTTTTAATATTTTAAGTCATCTCTGCACCCACCATGGGGCTCGAACTCATAACCCCAAGATCAAGAGTTGCACGCTCCACCTACCGAGCTGGCCAGGCACCCCTCACTGAATTTCTTTTAGAGGATTATTCTGAATTCTTTGTCAGATAGTTCATAGATCTCCATTTCTTTAGTGTCAGTAATTGGGGTTTGATGAGTTTCCTTTAGGGATGTCATGTTTCTTTGATTATTATCCTTGGGGCCTTGTGTTGGTGTATCTATATTTAAGGAAGTAGGTACCTCTTCTGTTCTTTACAGACTGGCTTCAGCAGGGGAAGCCCCTCACAAGTCGGCCTGTCGGAAGATTCTTGATGGGCTATCTGGTGACGTCCATATCCAGCAGAGTGCTGCTGGAGTCGCGTGGCTGTCAGACCTGATGACTTCAACCTTCTTGCATCCCCCAGCAATGCTGAAGTGCTAATGTGAGCATGTATCAAGTAATGTTTTTAGCTCTCTGCTTCCTGACCTTTCTTCCTGTTAAGTTTTTCTCTGGCTTTGAGGATGAACCATGGAGTGTCCAGGCCTGCCAAAGCCTCAAGGTCTTTCTTTAGCCCCAAAGTTTCCATGTAACATCAGTAAGAAACCTACTCTGAACTGTCCAAAAAGTACCCCCTTTCAGTACTTTCTTGAATATATTATCAACATTAGAATGAATATCATAGATAACTTGGGGAGATTGTCATGGGGGCACACAACATAATGTATAGCGCCAGCAACTCTGTGATACTGTGTGACCAAATTCAAGTTCCTATAACATTTCCTATGGCTGTTTTTGTCAATATAAATAAAGGATGGACTACCAAAAGATGGAAGGAGAGTAGACTTGACATCTCAGGAAATTGAATTAGTCAATAAGAAGCCAAACTTGAGAAGCTTTGAGAACCCAGAGAAAAAGAGAGATGAAAATAATGAAAGTGGTGACAGTAAATGTTGTGGAGAGGGTCAACAGATAAGAGCTACAAATAAAGATAGCTAGAAGACAGGTGAGAACATATGAAACAGAAGCAGTATTACAGAAAACACGTGGGAAAAATGTTTCTGATCTCAAGAAAGGCATTAAATCTAGAAAATAAGAGCCTTCTCCCACAATTAACATATTCGTATCAATATAATTCTTTATTTTGCTTAACAGTTGGCTTATGTAGTTGGCTGCTCCCATGTTGGGGGCATAAATATTTACAATTGTTAGATCTTCTTGGTATATAGACCCTTTGAGAATGACGTAGTGTCCTTCTGTGTCTCTGACTACAGTCTTTAGATTAAAATCCAAATTGTCTGATATGAGAATCGCTATCCTAGCTTTCTTTTGGGGTCCGTTGGCATGAAAGATGTTCCTCCGTCCCCTCACTTTCAATCTGGAAGTGTCTTTAGATTCAAGATGAGTCTCTTGTAAACAGCATATGGATGGGTCCTGTCATTTTATCCAGTCTGGAACCCTGTGCCTTTTTATTGGAGCATGTAGGCCATTCACATTGAGAGGGATTATTGATAGATACGTTTGTACTGACATCATGTTGCCTGTGAAGTTCACGTTTCTATAGATTACCTCTGTAAATTTCTGTTCTGTGTCACTCTTGGGTTCGTTTCTCTTTTATAGAACCCCTCCTAGTATTTCTTGTAGTGCTGGCTTGGTGGTTGCATAATCTTTTAGACTTTGGTGGTCCTGGAAGCTCTTTATTTTTCCTTCCATTCTGAAAGTCAACCTTGCTGGACACACCACTCTCAGCAATGGATAGATCATCTAAACGGAAAATCAACAATGAAACAAGAGCCTTGGATGACACATTGGACCAGATGGATCTCATAGATATATTCAGAACATTCCACCCTACAACAGCAGAATACTCATTCTTCTTGAGTGCACATGGAACTTTCTCCAGAATAGACCACATACTAGGTCACAAATCAGGGCTCAACCAATACCAGAAGATTGAAATTATTCCCTGCATATTCTCTGACCACAATGCCGTGAAACTGGAACTCAACCATCATAAAAAGTTCAGGAGAAAATCAAGCACTTGGAAGCTAAAGACGATCCTGCTCAAGAATCTGTGGATCAACCAGGAAATCAAAGAAGAACTGAAACACTTTATGGAAAACACTGAGAATGAAGATACATCGATCCAAAACCTATGGGATACAGCAGAGGCAGTCCTAAGGGGGAAATACATAGCCATCCAAGCCTCACTCAAAAAAATTGAAAAATCCCAAATATACCACCTCTCATTACACCTTAAAGAACTGGAAAATCAACAACAAATTAAACCAACCCCTCACACAAGACGGGAAATAATTAGGATTAGAACAGAGATGAATGAATCAGAAACTAGAGATACAGTAGAACACATCAATGAAACTAGAAGCTGGTTCTTTGAAAGAATCAATAAGATCGATAAACCATTGGCCAAACTAATCCAAAAGAAAAGGGAGAAGACCCAAATTAATAAAATTATGAATGAAAGGGTAGATATCATGACTAACACCAAGGAAATAGAAACAGTCATCAGAAATTACTATCAATTATTATATGCCAATAAGTTTAACAACTTAGAAGAGATGGATACATTCCTAGAAACCTATAGACTTCTAAGACTGAAACAGGAAGACATTGACAATGTGAGTAGACCTATATCTAGTAATGAGATTGAAGCAGTGATCAAAAACCTCCCCCAAAACAAGAGTCCAGGACCAGAAGGATTCCCTGGGGAATTCTACCAAACATTCAAAGAAGAAATAAAACCTATTCTCCTGAAGCTCTTTCAAAAAATAGAAACAGAAGGAAAACTTCCAGACTCTTTCTATGAAGCCAGCATTACTCTAATCCCCAAACCAGACAAAGACCCCATCAAAAAGGAGAACTTCAGACCAATATCGCTGATGAATATGGATGCCAAGATTCTCAACAAGATCCAACAATACATTAAAAAGATTATCCACCATGACCAGGTGGGTTTTATCCCAGGGATGCAAGGGTGGTTCAACACTCGGAAATCAATCAACGTGATAGAACAAATCAATAAGAGAAGAGAGAAGAACCACATGGTACTCTCAATTGATGCAGAAAAGGCATTTGACAAAATACAACATCCGTTCTTGATCAAAACTCTTCAAAGTATAGGGATGGAGGGAACATTTCTCAATCTCATAAAATCTATCTACGAAAACCCCACAGCAAATATCATTCTCAATGGGGAAAAACTGACAGCCTTCCCTCTGAGATCAGGAACAAGACAAGGATGCCCACTCTCATCACTACTGTTCAACATAGTGTTAGAAGTCCTAGCAACAGCAATCAAACAACAGAAAGAAATAAAAGGTATCCAGCTTGGCAAAGAAGAAGCCAAACTCTCTCTCTTCCCAGATGACATGATACTGTATGTGGAAAACCCAAAAGACTCTACCCCCAAACTACTAGAACTCATACAACAGTTCGGTAATGTGGCAGGATACAAAATCAATGCACAGAAATCAGTTACATTCTTATACACTAACAATGAAAAAAATAGAAAGGCAAATCAGAGAATCGATTCTGTTTACTATAGCACCAAAAACCATAAGATACTTAGGAATAAACCTAACCAAAGAAGTTCAGGATCTGTACTCAAGAAACTACAGAACACTCATGAAATAAATTGAAGAAGACACAAAAAGATGGAAGAGCATTCCATGCTCATGGATCGGAAGAATGAACATTGTCAAAATGTCTATACTTCCCAGAGCAATCTATTCTTTCAATGCCATTCCGATCAAAATTCCACCAACATTCTTCAAAGCGTTGGAACAAACAATCCTAAAATTTATATGGAACCCGAAAAGACCCCGAATCATTAAGGAATTGATGAAGAAGAAACACCAAGCTGGGGGCATCTCGTTACCTGACTTTAGGCTTTATTATAAAGCTGTGGTTACCAAGACAGCATGGTACTGGCACAAAAACAGAGAAATAGACCAATGGAACAGAGTAATGAGTCCAGATATGGACCCACAAATCTATGGTCAAATCATCTTTGACAAAGCAGGAAAAAATATCCAGTGGAAAAAAGACAGTCTCTTCAATAAATGGTGCTGGGAAAATTGGACAGCTACGTATAGAAGAATTAAACTAGACCATTCTCCTACACCACACACAAAGGCAAACTCGAAATGGATGAAAGACCTCAACGTGAGGCAGGAATCCATCAAAATCCTGGAAGACAACATAGGCAGTAACCTCTTTGACATCGGCCACAGCAACTTCTTTCGAGACACGTCTCCAAAGGCAAAGGAGACAAAAGCAAAAATGAACTTCTGGGACTTCATCAAAATAAAAACTTCTGTACAGCAAAGGAAATAGTCAACAAAACAAAGAGGCAACCCACAGAATGGGAGAAGATATTTGCAAATGACACTACAGACAAAGGGCTGGTATCCAAGATCTATAAAGAACTACTCAAACTCAACATCCAAAAAGAAGATGAACACATCAAAAAATGGGCAGGAAACATGAAGAGGCACTTCTCCATAGAAGATGTACAAACGGCTAACAGACTCATGAAAAAATGTTCAGCGTCACTAGCTATCAGGGAAATTCAAATCAAAACCACACTGAGATACCACCTTACACCAGTCAGAATGGCCAAAATTAACAAGTCAACAAACAGGAAGTGTTGGAGAGGCTGCGGAGAAAGGGGAACTCTCTTACATTGTTGGTGGGAATGTAAACTGGTGCAGCCACTTTGGAAAACAGTGTGGAGATTCCTTAAAAAAATTAAAAATAGAGCTACCCTATGACCCTGCAATCGCACTACTGGGCATTTACCCCAAAGATATAGATGTAGTGAAAAGAAGGGCCATATGTACCCCAATGTTCATCGCAGCAATGGCCACAATCGCCAAACTGTGGAAAGAGCCAAGGTGCCCATTAACAGACGAATGGATAAAGAAGATGTGGTCCATATATACAATGGAATATTACGCCTCCATCAGAAAGGATGAATATCCAACTTTTGTAGCAACATGGACTGGATTGGAAGAGATTATGCTGAGTGAAATAATCCAAGTAGAGAAAGTCAGGTATCCCATGGCTTCACTGATGTGCGGTGCATAAGGGGTAGAAGACAGTAGGAGAAGGAAAGTAAATGGGAAGTAGGGTAATTCAGGGAGAAAAACAAAACAAGAGAGAGTTTGGACACAGAAACAAACTGAGGGCCTTGGAGGGAAGGGAGTGGGGAATGGTAGAGCCTGGTGGTGGGTACTGAGGGCACCTATTGCATAGAGCACTGGGTGTGGGGAATGGGGAATGAATCTTGGAACACTGAAAAAAAAATTAAGTAACAATAAAAATAAATAAATTAAAAAAAGAGTCTTCTCCAAAATACTAAATTGAAGAGAACAGTAGATCCTCAACTGCAGAGCTGAGAAGGCAGAGGGTATGAGTTAAAAATTCTAAATTAGACCAAGACATCAAATTCTCATTCACTTTTATGTGTTTGAAAGAAATGGTCTATCCCTCTTTTTCTGTCTTTATCTGTATCTGTATCTCTATCTATCCTCAACATGTATAGATCTAGGATTTGTGCCACCAGAAGATTTTACAATTTGGGGGAGCCTTTTAGGAAAAAGAATACAAATTGAGGCGTGAAAGCGAATATTTGTTTAGGCTAAGAAAGCACAAGAAATTACAAAGTTGATAAATAACTACAAACATGACTGCAGTTTCCAATAACATTTGTTGACAGTGTGCAACCACAGAAGATATTAATAAGGTCCATAAAGGGAAGTCAAATATATTATTTTGCTATTGAGATTACTTGTGGTCACTTCATTATCTCCCTCTCAGTTAATTGCCTGGCAGCATTTCACATAGTTGACTATTCCATACGTGTTGAAATACTTGCTTCTGTCTGTTTCCTTTATCCTGCAGACTTGTGTTTTTTCTTCTATTTCACTGGCTGATCCTTTTCAGTCTCTCTTCCTAGCTTCTCTTCTCTTGGACCTCTAGAATATGGTGTCCTAAGAATTTAATCCTGGGCCACTTTTCTGTTCTTACTCTACTCATGTATCAGGTGATTTAGTTTGTTACATGGTTGTACATAACATATCCCAAGGATCCCAAATCTGTATCCTGCCCTGACATCTCTACTGAGCTTCTGACTTATCAGGACATATCCACGTCCTACACAACATCCTTTCCTTCTAAGCCTGTACCTCTCCTAGTCCGTTTAGATGTCAGCCATTAATATAATTAGACTACTCTGGTCTAAGTCACCTATATTCTGTTTCGACTTTCTTTAAAAAAGATTTATTTATTTATTTGGGTGGGAATAGAGAGTCCCATGCTGACTCCGTGCTCAGTGTGGGGCCTGATGCAGCGCTCGATCTCATGACCCTGAGATCACAACCTGATTTGAAACCTAACCGATGGAGCCACCCAGGCATCCCTGCTTCAATTTATCTCTCTGTTCCCATTCCTCATAGTCTTGTTTACACACAGTAGCCAGAGTGATAATTTTAGAATGTAATTCTTATCATGTCACTGCCATGCTAAAACTCCCCCAGTGGCTTGCCATTTGACTTGGAATATAATCCAAATTATTTACCCTGGCTTACGAACAAGCCTTTCTTTACACGACCTGGACCTTCTACCTCTCCAAAGTCAATCCCCAGCACTCTCTGCTTAGCTCACCAATGCTCCAGTCACATAGGCTCTCTTTTGGTCCCTTGAGCAAGCCGAACTAGTTCTTTCCTCGGGGCTTGTTCACGAGTTCTTCCCTCTGCCAATAATACTCGCCTCCAAAAGTTGTACATAGCTGTCTACTTCTTCTCATTTAGATGTCAGCTTTCATCATCCCTCTTCAGCAAGACGACCTTTGAGACTCTTATTTGACTAGCAGCTCCTCCTTAGTCATTATCATATTCCCTTATCTTAATCCTCTTCAGCACAAATATTTTTATCTGATGCTCTATTTTTTATTTCTATTTAAATCCTTGTCGGTTTTCTCTCCCCACTGGAATGTCAGCCTTATCTTTTATTCATGAAATTTCCTGAATACCTAGAACATGACCTGGCACATAGTAGGTACTCAATACATGCATCCAAAAGATGAATGATTGCTTAAGTGGACACTAGCGCAAAAAGTAGGTACAATTGTATGAAGTACACTGACCTGTAGTACTCCAAAGAGCAATAATAAGTTTTTTTCTTTTTCTCCATTATTATTGTAAATCCTCTTGGGGAATCTGGTTTTGAGTTCATGAATGAAATTTTAGGCAGTCTTCTTACCTTATTCACTCAGCCTTAATGGATATGAAGTCCACTGGTTGCTTTTGTTGTTGATAGTGCAACTTTAGTGATGACTATGTCCAGTCTACAGTAAAGATAACAAAACTCTGAACTTCAAAATGAGGAATTCTAGCCTCCATGTGTATCTCCTTTATCCATTTCCTTCTTTCCCCACCCCCTCCCCTCCACACCAGAGTGTAGTTAGAGTTTCCGACCCCTCCAGGATAGAAGACAGATGGGAGGGGAGGCCAGGGTCAGAAAGTTTTCTCTTGACCAGACCTCCAGGTATCTGCTATGGCAGATTTTTACAGCTGCCTTTACTTGGGCTTAGTGGATGGTAGAGTCTCTCTTTGTCTTGGGGGCAGAGATATGTATTCTTTAGAGAGCCCCCCAGTGGCAATAAGCAATCAATACTATTCACCCCCCTTTTATCCTGAGAATTCAGTATTTTTATATTCTATTGGGATCATTTTACCCTGGTAGGCAGTCTGCCTTGGCAAGATTCAGAAAGGCTTCAGGTGAGTAGCTCTCCCTACCACCTGCCCCACATGTCACATTTGGTCCATGAGAAACCATCCCGCACCCTTGCCCGTGTTCAATAACTGCAGAGCTAGGACCCAGTGCTTCCTGTTCTCATGTCAGGCCAATGGTCATGATCTCTCTTGATGTTAGATTCCTCAGGTATCTACATCGACCATGCTCCTCATCCCTAGTTTCTAGTTCTAAGTTCACAAGAAACGTGAGAAAAGTATAACATACATTACTGATATATGTTAACCAACATAATATATTATATATTAATTATTTATTAACATATGTTAATGTAATAACATATTAATCGGCATATTATATAATATTAATGACAATGTTATATAAAACCGTATTATCACAAGAGTGAATAGAAATACCAGATTGCCCATGAATAGAGTCGTACTGAATATAGCAAAAGCAATGTATCTGCTAAAATCTAAAGCCTATACCTGAAAAAAAATAAGGCCTCTACCTGAGATACAGCATTTGTTTAATGTTTATGTAGTCAAATATATATATTTTTTGATAGTTCCCATTGCTTTTAAGTTTAGAAATTCCTGACTCTCAAGAGAGTTGATAAACATTCACTGGTGATTTTCATATTTTCCAAATTTTCTAAATTTTCTATGACTATTACCTTTACAATTAAAATAATAAACTATAGTTAATACTGAAATTGATCTTCAACCCAAATTACAGGCCTATCAACATATCGATTGGGGTACCTGGGTGGCTCAGTTGGTTGAACGACTGCCTTCGGCTCAGGTCATGATCCCGGAGACCCGGGATCGAGCCCCGCATCGGGCTCCCTGTTCAGCAGGAAGTCTGCTTCTCCCTCTCTCACTCCCCCTGCTTGTGTTCCCTCTCTAGCTGTGTTTCTCTCTGTCAAATAAATAAATGAAATCTTTTAAAAAAAACCGATTAATCCTTCACAGCCTGACCTCTTTATCTTTAAACTTAATGCAAGACAAGGCTTCCGAAGACTTCTCTAGTAGTCCCTGGAATGATGCTTTGATGCTTTGTGTCTGTGTCATCTGTTCACCCTGTCCTGAGCTATGGGAAGCAAGCCTGTAATAGAAAGAGGATAATGGGAAGAGTCAAGACTTGGGAGTCAGTCGGATCTAGGTTCAAAATCCAGCTATCTCACTTCGTAGCCCTTCAACTGTGGCCAATTTACCCAGCCCCTCGGAATGACATTTGTAAAAGGGCAGCAAGACTGGGGTTGCCATGAGCATTAAATGAAACAATATAGGTCGAGCATGTAATGCATTAACAAATGCAAACACATGTTAGTGTTCTTCGTTTCCTTCCCCACCTGTCCCTCTGGGCGTTTTGTAGTTAGCTCAACATTCATTATTGACATGCTCATCAGGGATTCTTGTTAAAAAGTATTTGTGCTATAAACTGAGGAACTCAATTGGTTATCCCTGAATTAAACATGGTAAGAAGGGAAGTTGTACTTTCCACATAATATAGCACAGAACATTCTGGTAGAACACAAGTGCAACTGAGAGTTACTTTGTGAAAGCAAAGTCGTTTTCTTTCCAGTGTATTTTTGCCCATCAGTCTGTTTTTGTTAAGTTATCCTACAGTCAACAGCCTCCGAATCTCAGTAATTTCCAAAGATAAAAATATTCCTCACCTTTCACAACCTTTATGGGTCAAGCACTGTTCTCTTCCATACCCTCTTCATTCTGAAAGCAAATAAAGGGGCAGGCCCTCCTTGAGCCATACCAGCCTCAGGACAGAGGACAAAGCGAAAGAGAAGAATCGTAGGTCTTACTATGGCCCCGAAGGCGTCTACTCAAAATTGTCACCTGCTACTTTAGCTTGTCATTGGCCAGACCAAGTGACGGGCCTGAGTCTGATGTCAGTGAGATGAGAAGTATAACTTTCCTGCCGGCCTGACCCAATAGTAGGGTTCTGCGCGGGGTTGGGGGTAGCAAGCATTACAACAGTGCTGTTTTATATGGTCTCTCAAGCATGAGGCTCTCGCTTGCAGTAACTTTGGAATATCTGAAGCTGAAGTAACACAGCTGTAACCTGACTGAAATTCTGTGACAGATGCGCAATCTAGTCATTTCTGGAATCGGCGAGGCCTCTCACCGTGGTGTTACCAACATCTGTTTGGTCCCTTAGGATATCATACTCTGTTTTCAGCTCTGCCAAGGTGCCTCCCTTAACTATGTTCTCTGGATCTTTGAAGGGTCTAGACGAGAATGGCCTATTTGTGAGCAGTGCTTCTGTGTCTTTTTGTAGAGTTACCATTGAGAATGTTGCCCATGATGCGCCTTGGTGCTGCTCACACAGGGCCTCACATGATTCGCATCAGACTTTTGTCCTCTGGAGAAACAAAGCTCATTTCTTAGGGCTAGTACATGTACTTCCTTTCTTCAAACAATCACTGAATATCCACCATATTTCCCTTTTTGGGCTTTCATTGCCAGAAATCTTGGTACGCAATTCACTGCCAAACTGTGGTCATCGGCTTGACTCAGCTGCTTGGTAGAATTTTCTCTTGCTGCTGACTTTAAATAGTTCCCGTTCCCCTGAATCCCTGATTGTCCAAATTTGCATTTTTTACAACTCCCAACCTGTCTCTAATGTTTTGGGAAATAGTCCAAATACTGAATCCTGAAAAAATAAAAATGCGAACCACAATTATAAATGAACTCAGAAGAAAATGTTCCAGTTCTTAGTAACATATCTATGGAGAGATGAAGCATATTATGACCAAACTTGAATTCATTGTGAAAACTCTCTCTTAAGCCCTAAACTGAAACAAAACAAAACACGAGATACTGTTTGTGTGTCATGGAGTGGAGTATGTAAGTGCTTTTATGCTTTGCATTCTCCAGCTAGAACGTGAAGCCGATGAAGGCAAGGTCCACGTCATATGTGTACTCCCAGCATGTGCCACAGCCCCTTGGGAAAGAAGTGTTTCCTGCACATGAGACATTTTGCTCTGCGGTGGAACTCCAAAGGTCAGGTACTTTCCCTGAGGTCACAGAGCTAGGAAGTGGCAGAGGTTTTGGGGTATACAACTTTTCAATTTTAAAAGTCCTGCAGTTGTTTTCATGTGCGGCAAAACTAATTAGCATGACTTCATGGATCTTAGGGACTAAGATGAAGCACAATTTTATTTAAGTGGAAAATGGGGGTCAATGAAAAGAACAGTGGTGAGCAAATCAGAATATGGGGGGAGGGGAGCCTGGGTGGCTCAGGGTGGCTCAGTCAGTTAAGCGTCTACCTTTGGCTCAGGTCATGATGCTGGGGTCCTAGGATCCAACCCGCATCGGGCCCCCTGCTCACGGGGGAGCAGTGCATCTCCCTCACCTCCCTGCTTGCGCTCTTTCTCACTATCTCTGTCCGTCTCTCTCTCTCTCTCAAATAAATAAAATCTTTAAAAAAGTAAGAATATGGGGGCTATTATAAGGAATGTGGACACTAGCCTGTACATGTCCTGGGGATGACTGAAGACTGGGGAACAGTGGGTTACACCCTGATGCTTAACTCCCATCTCCACTGAGTTGACACATTTATCATATACCATGTTTTTCCTGTGATACAGCATATTCAATCTAAGATGCGTTGAGCCTCCTTTACAGGCCAGGCACTTACCAAGAGTACGAATAACAGCAGACATGTTGCCTCTCCTCATTAGGCTTTCAGTAAGCACTTCAAAGACACCTGAAATCAGCCATATCTATTGTGGATGGAATTTAAAAAAAAAAAAAAAAAAAGGCTGCAACCTATGGATCTCTCTGGCCACCAGTTCTAACCAGGCATTGAAAAAGTCTTTCCATTATAAGTTTCGTTGATCCTCTATTGTGTGGCAATTTCCTTCTTCCCTTTAAAACAGCAATTTCGATGTAAGTTAATTCAACTCTGCTGTTCAGTCCCTCAAAGGTCAATTATCAGCTCTGATTAAATAGAGTGTTGTCTCTTTGCATCTGTATCGGCTTTAAAAATAAGCACGCTAGAGACCCAGATATCAGGTGAATCTGGGTCCTATAAATAGAAAAGATAATAAGGCACTTCAGCTTTCTGCTACTAAAACTTTATGTAGGGTCTTGGTGACTAAAATTATAGGCATTTAGAATGTCAGGAAAGGGAAAAAACTTATTATGGCAAAATAGCACAGAGTTTGCCTCCCTGTAATAGTTATGAGTTTTTTCCTCGCTTAAAATAACATGATTTTATGAGCTTATAATACCTGCTGGAAATTAAGAAGAATACTGCATTTTGGAGCTCATTAAGTGTTGATTACGTAAGTATTTCTGGGTAAAGCATCATTTGAATTTTCCTTTAAAAGCAAAACTGATGTTTTTTTCTCCATCCTTTTTGTTATTATTTTCTCAATTATGTGTTTGTAAAGCACATGATTACTCTTACTTATTCTCATGAGCATTCATTTTCATATCTAGCAACAATCTTAGGTCTGAAAAAAAGTTTCTCAAAAGAAGCAGCAGGAAAATCTATGTACTACTAGCTGGAATTGGCATTTATGAATATTTTAGTTGATTTTTCTATAGCTACTTTTTATTATCACCACATTATTTTCTCTATCATGTCTTCATCTAAATATGTGTTCACATGAATTAATTTAGTTTCAGCTGGAGAACCCTTTAAGCAATGGCTATAGTTCCGCTGGTTTTATTTCCAGATAGAAATTGATTAAGGAATGATGGGGCCCCTAATGGCTGAATCTTGGGCTAAACATCAATTACTCCCATGGTTTCCCCAGAAGATTAGATATTCAGGACTGGAGGGGGTAGAGGGAGTGGGGCTAGTATTTCAAACAAATTAATGTAGTCTGCGCTGAGTATATTCGTTCGGGTCCAATCGAGAGATGGAAAACATAGACTTTGGAACTGAGAGGGAAGAAATTGATATCTGGCACTCTGGGTTTTGGCTTTCACCACCTTTGTGGCCCTTGGTCCCTCGGCTTCTCCCCTCTCTCATCCCAGTGCATTTTGAATACAGAGGCCAAGAGGAACATGTTCATGTGGAAATGAACATGGGAAGTAGGCCATGTCATTCCTCTTTGCAAAAACCTCTAGCGGTACCCATCTTACTCAGAGAAAAAGCTGACGTCCTCAAAACTACTGAGTCACATACAACCCAGGGTCCCCTTCCCTGCCCTTTGTATCTCTGCTCCCACCTTCTACTCCTCTTCCCTCTCTGATGTGCTACCTCAGTCACAATGGTACTCTTGCTGTTCTCACACATGCCAGGAATTGCTGGCTTTAGGTCTTGGCACTTGGTGTTTTCTCTCTCTAGAATGTTCTTCCTTGTGATTGTGCATGGCTTGCTTCTTTACTTCCTTTCCTTGGATGTCACTTTCATAGTGAGGCCTTCCCTGGGTGGTATCCATCTCACATTCCAACTTGCTCCTAACCCTTCATTTCACTTCCGAATGCTTGTTTTATTGTCTCCTCCAAATCTGGAAATCTAAATACTCCTAATCAGTCATGTCGGGGTTCTACTAGTACCTGTTTTCCAGGGATATTATAAAGATTTGATTTATATAAATGTATATATATTTTTTATATTTTTATATTTTACTATATAAAAATAAAAAAAATATAAATATGTAAAGTGTAGGTCCTGACACAGGGAACACTCAAGAAATATTTGCTACATATAGCCAACAAGCTCTAGGAAGCATAGCCTATGAAAAACTGTATGATCTTTGGAAGCCCCCTTTGTCCATGTTTGCCCACCTTGTCACACACTCAATATAGAGTCTCAAGACCTTAACGTTCCGATAGCAAGAAGAGACAATTAAAGACGAACATAAGTTGGTGAGGGGAGGGGGGGGACCCAGGTGGCTCAGTTGGTAAAGTGTCTGCCTTCAGCTCAGGTCATGAGTCCAGAGTCCCAGGATCAAGCCCCATGTCAGGCTTCCTGGTCAGCGAGGAGTCTGCTTCTCCCTCTCCCTCTAACCCTCCCTCTGCTCATATTCTCTGTCTCTCTGTCTCTCTCTCTCAAATAAATAAAATCTTAAAAAAAGAAAGATGAACATAAGGGACGGCGTACCTAGGGAAATAGAGAATACAGTACTCTTACTCAACATTGCCAAAGAGGACACACCAAGAGGAGTTGGTCCAGGATATGATAATGTCGTGTTCTAACTACAGGGCCTGGCAAAGGGACATAAAGAAGCTCCTACGGCATCATATGATGAGCAGCCTCCTCAGATGCCTGTTCTACCCTGTCCTGGCTTGTGTGTTATTTCCATCCAACCACGTGGATGGAAAATTTCAGGCATTTTAGATCACTTCTTCCTTCCCTGCTCTCCTCCTGTTCATTTCCAAGATCAGGGTGGCCTGCTTGTGTTACCTCCCTTCTCTGGCCATCGCTCATGTTCATGCCTCAGCATTTCTCCATTGGACCACTGTAGCAGCATCCCAGCTAGTCGTCCCACCGCCGGAACCTGGCATCCGCCCTGCTGCCGGTTACTCCTATTCTGATATCAGGCACTAGGCATTTACTGTATTCCGCACTTGGTTTTGGTCATGCCTTTGATCTTTCAGCCACAGTTTGAGCAGAGGACTGGTAATAGTTCCTATTACAAATGCGGAAGCAAGTCCAGAGGGCTTAGGATACTTGTTCTAGATCTTTCCACTAAACAGTGGAAAAATGACATCTCATGATTTTTGTACCACCTCATACCTGCTTCTCACACATCTTGCCAAAACACAAACCCCTTTGCAAAATTAAACCTTGACATTCAAAGATCTTCATGACCTAACCCCAACCTACTTGAGATTGTTATCTCCCATCTAATCACCCCTGATAATTCATTATCCTAGTCAACCAGTTGTCTGCTTTCCTCCCAGGATTCTAGGGACTACAGTGCACTGTAACTTTGCATGTGCTTCTTCTCTGCCTGCCCTACACATTCCTCCTTCTTAGTCTATCAAAAATCCTAGAATTTTTCAGGCTCAGGTTCATTGCTACTTCCTTCATGAAACCTTCTTCAGTGCATCCTGGGCAGGATTCATGACATTTTTGCTATGATCCCACAACACTCTGCATTTACTTCTAATATGGTATTTTTTTTTCATTCTGACTTCTATTACAGTTGTTTAATATTTTTGCTTCCTCTCTCCAGACTAAAAGTTCCTTCTGGGCAAAGACTACATCTGATTTATCACTTAATTTTCACCACCAGCATAGTGCCCGGGACATAAAGTTTCATAAGGAAGGTTTGTTGAATGTGGACTGAATACTGGAGTTCTCCAAGGTGGTAGTAGCTCTGAGTTATCAGGCTAGTCCCCACTGGTTGTAATGAGCACATTCAGCCCAGACCTTCCACTGAGGATTAGGAGCCTCTCCTTCAGGCTCCTGAGATATTCCGTGTACTTTGAAAGTTGTATTGTCACTATCTCTTTATGCATCTGCCTTCCTTGCAACGCTGCCTGAAATGGGGAAGACACATGCAAAGCCCAATGTCTATGATTCAGTGAATGGGTTTTGAGGGGATAAATGAAGGCTGACTGGACCATTCGAGTCAATCAGCAATAAATCAGTGTGACTGGCCAAAAAATGAGCAAATCTGGTGTTCTGTGGGGGAAAGGGATGACTATGGAACAGTTTGACCATGATGGTGATCAGAATGACTAGACTTGTGGCTGCTGCTTCCCACAGAGATGGAGCCCTAAACAAATGGGCTGGATAACTGACAAGTATAAGCACATCCATAGTCAAGGTAACAGTAGAAAAGAATATCTCGTCCCCTCTGCTGTTAAGAGATGTCTATCAGTTTGTCTGATTTCCTGTTTCAAGAATATCAAATTCTGATGGTCAATCTCAACAAAACTCAGAAGATTTGATATTTTACAAGAACAAGTACATGGAAAAAGACTCAGCAGAACCAAAAAATATCATTAAGAATGACCTGTGATATTATCAATATAATGTCCTGACCTTAGTTATTCAGTCCTTTCCTTGGAAAATGCAAACTATTTGCATACAGAAATCCTTCAAAAGTATTTTTTCCTTTCCTGATACTAACCCATCTGGCTTGAGATTTTGTAAACCAGATGACTTTTTGATTCTCACAAACATGACATTTTTATGAACATAATAACATAAAACTATGTATCAGTACCAACCTGTCTTAAATATTTTCTATCAAACTGTGACCTTTTCTATCTGAAGTAATAGCTAAATCCTTTTTCCTTGTGTTCGCAGAACCTGTTGAGAAATTCAAGCAATGTCATCTGAAATGTAAAGGTATGTTTAGTAAAACTGGTTAAGCCCAGATGTTTATTCAGGGACACAACAGCTTGATAGAGCTCCTGACTGGAAAACAAGCTGCAGGCTCCTAAGTTAGCTTGAATCACCTTTCAGATGAGTGAGGCCATAAGACAGATCAGCTGTGTTCATGAAGAGGCATATCAAGAGGAATTGGAAAAATTCCCCCGAGGGGCTAGATTATAGTTGATACGATATTTAGAGAACATTTACTCCCTCTCATGGGAGTGGGGACTCAGTGCTAAAGATGCCCCTAATGTCCACTCCATCCTTTTCCGTAAATCCTATGAAAGGTCTGAGCATACCCAATTCAAGCCCCTTGTCCTTCCCATATTTGCGCCCACTGTGGCACTGGTGGCTGGGGAAACCATGCAAAATAGGAATGCTATATCAGGACATGCCTGTCTTTCCCTCTTGCTCACTGCAGAATCCACAGAAGTCACATACAAAGGGACTAAGCAATGCTATTATAGTAAGTAACTCAAGAGAAATGCCCAAGGGGGGAGAAGTAAGCAGTTTCTTCCCTTAAGAGGATAAGCGCTCTTCCTCCTTCTTTCTTGGCAAACTTGTCCTCTTATCTATGAGAGCCTCACAGAGCTCTAATATTTTTCACTGTGTAAGTCTTGCTGACCTGTGGGAATGGTCATAAGCTCCTCTAGGGTGCCCTCTGTATGCTGAGCAGTCTGTGAAGCAGAGATGATAAAACAAGACCTTTGCTCTCAAGTATCTTACAGTACAGAAGGGACTACAGTTTATGAACATAAAGCCCAAAGTATTACCATGAGATGCAGCTCTAATGGAAGCTATCTTTGTTATCACATGCATTACTTTCCATGGCCTGTACTCTTCTCCCTTAGACTCTAAGATCCTTAAGATTAAGGGTTCATTCTTTCTCATTTCTGTGCCTAATGCCCATCATGGAATTTGGTGCAGAAAAATGAGATGATGCATTTCGTGCGTGTACTAGTCACACCAACATTTCTGGTTCTAGTCTCCTCCCTCCTGGAGTTCGTCATGGCCACGTGACTCTCTTTGGCCAGTGAAAAGCGAGCGGAAGTAATTCGCTTGACTTTCATGTTGGAAGACTTCTGGAGTCGGGGTGTGATTCTCCATGCTTTCTTCCTTTGCTGTGGCAAAGCTTCGAATCTCCTGTTCAGACAGAGGGATTAGAAGATGGCAGAGCCTCTGTCAGCTGGCTCTCTGAGTGACTACACGGAGGAAAAGATATAGTCCCTCACCCTTGCTGAAATATATTGGACATAGAGCTTTGAAGGAGAAATCAACTTTTATTGATTGAAGCCACCGAGTTTCGGAGGTTGTCTGTTACTCTAGCAAAGCCTAGTCCTTTCTGCCTAGTACAGTGAGCAGTTGTTGTTGACTGAGTAATAATATCTCTCCCTGATTTCTACTCCCTATTCCTCTCATTTGCCAATCTCTCCCGTTCTTACCATTCACCCCTCTGCCTCCCCCCTCTGGTGGGGTGAACTTCCTCAGCTACTGTCCACAGCCACCTACCCCAGCTTGAAGGGTTGCCATCAACTAAAATTGGTACCTCCACTGAACCATAAAAATGCGTTCACCATTGACTGATGCCTAAGAAGGGTTGATTCAGAACAGTACCTTTCAAACTCCTTTCAAATATCCCCAATGGCAGAAGGGAGAGATTGGAACCGAGCCAGGAGCAACTTAATGCAAGCATAAAGTGTTTTTAAATTCTCTTACTTTATCTAAAAATGCTATGCAAATTTTGCATTTTTATTCGTTATATATCTATTTTAACTCAAAATAAGGTTTTCCCTGAAGTCCTCAAGGGATATTGATTTTTTCCTCCCGAAATATGTCTTGTAGATTATTTACTATGTATCTTAGATAATCAGAAGAAAAAAAGTATCTGGACTCTATTATCTTAGCTCCCCAAAGAAATGCCTTCACTATGATTTAATGTTATTTTGCGTATTTTTATAGAGGTCTGGCTGAGGGAAATCTATGTGAAGAAAGAACCTGTGTCTTTTACCAAAGTGTACTCACAAATATTATCTAAAATAGTACACAATATCCTTTATTCAAGGAGCCATGTGATACATTTTTGTCAAGTTTTTCCTATGTTCTCAATGACATCCCAGGTATCCAAATATCTCCACATCAACATCACTTGGGAACTTGTTAGGAATGCATATTTTTGGACCCCACCCCAGACCTACTGAATCAAAGGCTGAGGCCTGGACACAGCACACTGTGTTTTGACCAGCCCTCCAAGGGGAATCTGATATATGCTGCCATGTAAGAATCACTGCCTTAGCAGAGGCCTCAGGCCCTAGAGAAAATGATTGAAGTGGGCATGGTCAGCATTTTGTCCTGTTTCCATTCCCTTTCTGCTGCCTGGTGCTCTTGTGTTTACCTCTTCCCACCCCAACCCCACCACCTCATAGCACTCTCTCCTCTGCCTGACTGGTCTATTTTCCTTTTCTAGAACACATCAAGCTCCTTCCTGCCCTAGAGACTTTACACTTGCTGTTCTGTTCCCTCTGCTTGCAGCACTCTTTACCATGGCTCACAAGTGATTGGCACCATCTTGTCCTTCATCATACTTCAGCGGAATGTGACACTTGCTCAGAGACACCATTCTGAAAAGCTAATTTCAAGTAACCAACCAAGGGTGCCTTGGTGGCTCAGTAGGTTAAGCATCTACCTTCAGCTCAGTTCATGATCTCGGATTCCTGGGATCAAGTCCTGTGTCGGGCTCTCTGCTCACCGGGGAGTCTTCTTCTCCCTCTCTTCCTCCTCCCTGCTCCTGCACTCTCTCTCTCAGTTGTGCTGTCTCTCTCTCTCTCAAATAAATAAATAAGTAAATCTTAAAAAAAATAAAGTAGCCAACCAATCCCTCCATAATGTCACCATTATTTCTCTCCAGAGCCCTTATCACCATCTTCCACCCTGTAAATTTGTTTGCTTATTGTTGGTCTCCTCCACTGGGATGAAAGCTCCACGTGGATAGGGACTTCTGTTGGTTTTGTTTACATTTGTATCCCCCTCACCTAGAATACTGCCTGGTACATAGTAGTAGCTGACCAAATGTTCGGTAAATGAATAATTAGTTAAAAGAACCATAGCTTCAAGTCAGGAGACCTTGGATTGATAAAGAAATAATGTACATGGGGGGCGCCTGGGTGACTCATTTAGTTAAGCGGTGGACTCTTGTTTCAGCTCAGTTTATGATCTCAGGGTCCTCAGATGGAGCCTGGGCTCTGAGGTCAGCAGGGAGTCTGCTGGAGGATTCTCTCTTTCCCTTTCTCTCTGCCACCCCCCCCTCCCGCACTTACACTCTTAATCACGTCCACAATTTCCTTCTAAGGTTTTTTTTTTTTTTTTAAGACTTTATTTATTTATTTAACAGTGAGAAAAAGAGAGTCCAAGCAAGGGGAGTGGCAGGGAAAGGGAGAGTGAGAAGCAGGTTCCCTGCTGAGCAGAGAACCCTACATGGGCTGGATCACAGGATGCCTGGATCATGACCTGAGCTGAAGGCAGAACCTTAACTGACTGAGCCACCCCAGATGCCCCTCTACCTAATGCATTTATGCCCAGGAGTAAGTGTAAACTGGCATTCTGGGCTCTTAGTTGGTCTCACTTCGTATTTGCCACACATGGATTGAGGATAAGGCCATGCTTCATGTGATTTTTAGACAACAAAGCCCTTATATTCAAGCCAAACTACTTATTCTGGTGCTCAACCAAAGAAACACAGCTATGTTCCAACACTGGAGGAAGAAATGGTTGTGCTGGATGTATTGAGAGATGGTAGATAGGTCTCCAAGATGATACCATCTTAAAAGATTTTCAAGGGTGATTTTGACTGTACTTGATTTTTACCTTAGACTGGCTTTGTAACTTTGTCCTTGAGTGACACATGATTTCACTGTAACTGTGCTTTGTGATTCTTTTAAGGAACCTTAAAATTACATTTATGAGACCCCTCTTTCTTTCTTTCTTTCTTTCTTTCTTTCTTTCTTTCTTTCTTTCTTTCTTTCTTTCTTTCTTTCTTTCTTTTTTTCCTTTTTTCTTCTTGGCCAGAAAGCAATTAGACAGACATGAATGTAATGGAAAGGCAGTCTAGTGGTGGGGAGAATGCGGCAGCCTGGCAAAGTTGGGAGATTTCATATGTATAGGGAGATCGAGCACATGAGTGAATAAACTAAGTAAATATTTTGAGAAAATAAGTAAATATATTGAGAACAATGGGAGCCAGTTAGTTTTAGCTGTCCAAGAAGGGAGTTACAAATATGTAAAGGGGCAAAGTGAGTCTGAACCCTGAGATGTTGGATAGGGATTAAAGATATTGATGTGAACTCAGTATTGAGTACATACAATATAGAAAAAAGTATCAGTGTAAATGTGATATATATTTATATGTGAGTGTGTATATATGTATACGTGTGTGTAGACATACCCTCCTACACACATACACACATGTATTTCCTAACTCTGTTCATTGAGCAGTCCTAGAAGAGTGATACCATGGTAACAACGAGCACACTTACGGTCCAGTTATTGGTTTCTAAATACCACTCATTGTCCAATGAAAAAAACCAGAGCACCTTTGAGAAATGACTGTATCAAGAACTGGGGCAAGAAAAGAACCAGATAGACCTGGAACCTTTTATTATTCCCACAATAAGGAGGTTCTTTGAGAATGATGGCGATATATAAGAAAGATACAAATGTCGGCTTAAAGAGGATCACACTGGCCAAATCTAGGACAATTGAGCATCAGTATGTATAATCATAGTGATGGATTATATTCCACTAAAAAAAAAAATCACCATCTGAAAAAAAAGTCGCCATCTGGCAACCATCATAGAAATAATTAATTCAGGTAAAATGGGGCCCCTGGCTGGCCCAGTCAGTGGAGCATGTGACTCCTGATTTTGGGGTTGCGAGTTCAAACCCCTTGTTGGATGTAGAGTTTATTTAAAGATAAAAATTAAAAATAAAACTTAAAAAAGATGAATTCAGGTAAGAAATAACAACAGATGCTAAAACTAGTGGGTGAAAATGGGGTGAGGGATGGGATTTTACATAGTTCCAAAATGTCTCCCCCCAAAACATTTATTCCTTATGAAGAAGAAAAAAAGTTACTGCACAGAGAAGATGCCATATTAATCAAGTAACCAAATTTAAACAACACCTTAGGCTGACAAATGAATACCATGTCCTACCCGATAGGACAGAATGAGACCATAGCAACACTCTTGTGATATTTCAGTCAAAAACACAGAACTTGAGTCTAATCATGAGGAAACCTTAGACAAACACAGAATGAAGGATATTCTACAAAATTATGCCTGCAATCTTTAAAAAAAGTCAAGGTCATGAAAATCAAGTAAAGACTCAGGAACGAGTCCAGATTAAGAGACTGGAAAGATATGGGGTGCCTGGGTGGCTCAGATGGTTAAGCGTCTGCCTTTAGCTCAGGTCATGATCCCGGAGTCTGGGGATCGAGCCCCGCATTGGGCTCCCTGCTCAGCAGGAAGCCTGCTTCTCCCTTTCTCACTCCCCCTGTTGTGTTACCTCTCTAGCTGTGTTTCTCTCTGTCAAATAAATAAATAAAATCTTAAAAAAAGAGAGAGAGACTGGAAGGATATATCAACAGGGTGCAACTTGTGGTCCTGAATTGTATTCTCTTGCTAGAAAAGATATTGAGACAACTGGTGAAATTTGAATAGGGTCTCTGGAGAAAGGGTATACAGAGTTCCTTGCAAATTTTTCTTGCTACTTTTATGTAAGTTTGACACTGTTCAACATGCAGTTTTTAAAAAGAATTTTATTCATTCATTCCTTCATTCATTCATTTACTTAGAGAAAGAGCACAAGTGGGAGGAGGGGCAGAGGGAGGGAGGCAAGAACCTAAGGCATACTCCTCACTGAGTATGGAACCTGACGCCAGCCTCAATCTCATGAACCTGAGATCATGACCTGAACCAAAACCAAGAGTCGAATGCTTAACTGATTGAGCCACCCAGGCACCCCCAAAGTGCAGTTTTTTTTAAATGCACTGAAGGAATAAAGTAAATCCTTATAAGAAACTGCTTAATTTTGATTTAGATTCTGGTATCGTTTTTTGACCACCTACTGCATGCAAGCCATCATGCTGGCTATAACGATGACTAACATATAATGATGCTAACAGTCCAGAAATATCTATCCAAGGGCTAAAACATGTCACATCAGAGTGATCATAGGGCTAAACTCCTCTGTTTCCCTTCTCTCAGAGAACTCAGTTCTGGTGTTGCCTGATGTCCAATGTCTGAAAACAGTTGTTTCACTTATTTTGTTCAGTTTACTAGTTTTCATCGTGTGAAGACAAATATGGTACCATTTATTCCATCATGGCCACAAACAGAAATTCTGTGTAATTTCATTTCCTACAATCATTTTGGAGAAATATTTTACAGTTTCTCATAAAGTTAAATGTACACTTAGCATAAGATACAGTCATTCCACATCTAGATTGTTAGCATAGTGACATCAAGGCATATTCCTAGACTAAGATTTGCACACAAATGTTTACAGCATCTTTATTAGAATAGCCAAAACCCAGAAACTCCCAAAGTGTCCATCAACAGAGGAATCCGTAAAGAAAGTATGGTATATCCATACAATGAAACTAGAAGGAATGAAGTACTGACGTATGCAACAACATGGATGGATCTATTATACTTGGTGAAAGAAGCCAGGCACAAGAGAGTATATATGAAATTCATATGGAATCTGAACACAGGCAAAACTGATTTGCAGATCCGAAGTTGCCTGGGGCCTGAGGGGGGAATTGCAGTCCAAAGGGCAGGAGGGAACTTTCTGAGGTAATAGTCCATGGTGATAAGTCTATGTATGTTTTATATTTATCAAAAACACACTAAACCGGTCACTTAGAATGAGTGTATTTTATTTTCTGTAAATTAAACCTCAATAAAGTTGATTTAAAAAAAGAAAAAAATAGCAGAAGTGCCCTCCTAATAAGATCAAATAAAATGACTCCCCATAGGCAACCATCTAATTTAGAATTTAAGATTCAACCATTATTTTTTTAACTCTTACTGAACATAAGGCAATATGATAATCACAACAGTGACTAATATTTCTTGACTTTATTCACTGCATGCAGGTACTATGCTAAATACTCTCTGTGGATTTGTGCTTTTAACAAATATTTATCAAGGTGCTCCGACATGCGAGGTCCTGTTCTGGGCACTTGAGCATACCGCAGCCTCCTGCTCTGACAAGGCTCACAAACTAACGGCAAGAAACAACTTATCGATGAAAAGGCAAGATGGAAAAACTCTAGTCTGCACGCTCAGCTTAAGACACTTTTATGCTTGTGCATATGTCAGTATGCACATGCGCACACCCCCACGCACAGAGACGTGCTGTTGCCTAGTTACCCTGCGCATGCGCAGGCACACTTGGCCACACCCTCTCCTGGTTACCCCTGCGCATGTGCAGGCACACTTGGCCACGCCCTCTCAAGCACGAGCACATGCATTCTCTGAAGCGTTCAGGCTGAGTACATGATGCACGCCTAGGCGTTACACCCATCTCTTCCTCTCACTTCTTTCCATTCCTCCTGCAACAAATTGTTTTTGCTACAGGGAGCCAAAACCTGCAGGCTTTCTGTAGGACAAATACAGCCGGGCTCTTTGGACATTTGGGAAGACTCTTGATTGAATTCCATCATTTGATAGAATGGTCACTGTGGCAGGCTTCAGAAGAGAAAAAACTAGCTCCTCATCCTGAAAGAGCCTGTCAAGTGGCGAGTACTTAAAAGGGAACATAACAACCTTTACCAGCTTAATCTCCAGCACACTTTGGGTGAAGAAACGCTGTTGGGCCTCCTGGTTTTCAGATTTGAATTGTCTGTGGAGGAAAGATTATTCTTATGAAGTGACGGGAGTCCATTCAGCATTAGTACCTCCAAGCCCTCAGAGATCACGTGGGCCAGGGCTACTCCGTATGTGGTCCCTGGACTGGGGCCAGGTCTCAGGCGGCCATCTGTCCACAGTGCGCCGAGCCCAGAGTCTGAGAGGAAGCACTTACAGACTTCTAAAGCAATTCGGCATTGTGGTGATGTCCAAGGACGTGATTGTGTATCTTACAGAACACTTGGTCTATGATATATTGCGCTAAAAAGGTCTCTCACTGTAGAGAGTTGGAGAAGCATAACTCCCTCATGTCATTTCTGTGGAAACTGAAATCCAGAGTGGGAAATGACTTTCCCAAGGGCTCCTGGCTCTCCCTTCAGGTCTGTTGCTTTTAATGCTCCAAAGTTTATTCCCAACTCATCAGAAACAGAATGCTGAATTGATACCCAAAAAAAGGATTAATGATGGCTACCATTTGGAGAGTATGGCCTAAGTGTCAGGCACTGGATCTGTATTCCTCATAATGTCTCCTGCTGGTAGGTGTTATTATCATCACTTTGCAGATGATGGAAATCAGCCTTAGAAAAGCATCACCATGTCCCAACATCACCAAGGAGGACGTGGTGGAACACGGGTCTCTTTTCCACCTTACTAGACACGCCATATCTCAGGGAATCCCCCAACCATCCTAGGGGGTAGAGATGATTGCGAACCCCATTTTACAGCTGGAGAAACTAAAGTTCAACAAAATGGTGACTTGCCTAAGACCGTAGTGAGCTAGCAATAGGGCTGGATTTCATCTGTCTGCTGGCTCCAAAGCCCACACACTTTCCCACAATGCTATGCTGCCTTACAATGTTCAAATGAGAAATGTAAGCAAGAGAATAGAATATTGTTCTCTTGGTATTGAAGCATATCGGTTTCATGGGAAAGGTCACAAGGCTGGGGAAGTTCGGAAGTGTAATCTGGGACTCCTGCCAAGGTCTGAGTCCTGTCTGGTTGGCACACACTTTGACTGTGTCACCAGTGTGGGCTATAGCTCATGTTGACTGTTTAACTCCTTTTCTGTAGCCAAGTCTCAATGGAATTCTCTGAGATTCCTCTGGACTCTCTCCGTCCAGGCAGATGCCAGTGATCCTCCCTTTGCCTGGAAGGATCTTTTCTAGCTGTCTGTCTAGCTCACTCCTATTCATCATTCAAGTACCAGCTTAGGTTTTATTTCCTCACATAAGCTTTCAGGCACCCCTCAGGGAGTGAGGTGTCCCCAGTACCCACCTTCGCAGCATACTAAAACACCCAGCGACATTCCACATGATTGTAATGAATTGATTATATAATTTGTATTTTCACTTTCTCCTAGCGCAGTGCCAGGCATGCAAGAAACTCAGTGAAAATTTGGTTTTTTAAATGAAAGGACAGAAGCACAGATGCAAATATTGGGTTCTTATGCAACCGTGTCTGTTGTCTTCTCTGGTTTCAGTTCGACCGGTGTTCCCTAAACTTGCCTGATCATAAAAATCCCCTGGAGTGCTTGCTAAAAATATAGATAATTAAGCAGAGAAGCCTGGGGGTTGTCCACAAACCGCATTTTTAAAAAATTGCCAGACTGGGTGATTTTTGTGGGCAGGGAAGCTTGGGAAAGACTGACTTGAAGCATCTGTGTCTTTTTTCTGAGTATTTTTTGACAGTTGGACCTATAGACTCCCAGGATCTGACCCAGAACTCCTTCCCTTTTGCCCTTCTTCACATTCCCTCTGCTTCATGTGGGCTCAACGAGTTACTACTCCTCTTACACATTCCACAGCCCAAACGTTTTCACTTTAGTTGTACTGTTTCTCTGGTTCAAATGTCTTTTCCCCCATTTGTGTTATTTTCAAATGAGACTTTTTGGATCCAGTTCAGTGGTGCTTCCTCCATGCAGCCTTCCTTGGTTTCCCCTTCTTCTGACCTCTCTTCCAATTGCGTGTGTTCCTCTTTAATGGCTCTTATCACGTTCAACTTTGTATCTTCTTATGTCTCCATACCCAGGCCCAAGTTTTGGTCCCTTCTCAAGCACACACACAAGATTTGACCCCAGTAGGAACCAGATATTAGTTTAAGATCTTTTCCCACCAGCTCTCCAACACCACTAAGAAAATGGAGATCATCAGGCAGATGTTTCCTCAATTATACTCTTCTCTCCGGCTCCAAATCTATTCAGCAGCTCATTGGTCCAAGCCAGTCACATGGCCATACCTAATTCAAAAGGGAGTAAGGAAGTATAATCCTATTGTTTGCCTGAAAGGAGGAGAAAACTGGGATGTTTGTGAACATCCTTAATGATTGCCAAAATGACTGGCTGGTGCATATTTCAATGGCACCTTTTTGCTTTTTTTTTTTTTTAAGATTTTACTTTTGAGACAGAGAGCATGGTGGGGAAGGGGCAGAGGGCAAGGGAGAAAGAGAATCTCAAGCAGGCTCCCCCTTGAGCACTGAGCCCCATGTGGGGCTCAATCTCAGGACTCTGAGATCATGACCTGAGCTGAAATCAAGAGTCAGACACTTAACAGACTGGACCACCCAGGTGCCCCATTTCTTGCTTGCTTTATTTATTTATTTACTTATTTATTTATTTATTTATTTATTTAAGATTTTATTTATTTGACAGAGAGAAACACAGCCAGAGAGGGGCTCAATCTCAGGACTCTGAGATCATGACCTGAGCTGAAATCAAGAGTCAGACACTTAACAGACTGGACCACCCAGGTGCCCCATTTCTTGCTTGCTTTATTTATTTATTTATTTATTTATTTATTTATTTATTTATTTATTTAAGATTTTATTTATTTGACAGAGAGAAACACAGCCAGAGAGGGAACACAAGCAGGGGGAGTGAGAGAGGGAGAAGCAGGTTTCCTGTTGAGCAGGGAGCCCGATGCGTGATTCGATCCTGGGTCTCCAGGATCATGACCTGAGCTGAAGGCAGTCGCTTAACCAACTGAGCCAACCAGGCGCCCCTCTTGCTTTATTTTTAATTACTTTCCCCAGCTCTCTCCTGGATAGAGGGTACACCTGTCTTTCCTTTCTTTGGCTCACTGACTATGCATACATTCGAAAAAAGTGAAATCATTTATGACCCCACGTGGATGCAAGAAATTTAATTATAGACTGACTCTTGCTTTGGTAGAAAGTCCAGGAAAGTTCTTTAGAGTTAAGCGACCAAGAGTCAGAGCGAGACAAGTTTGGGAAACTGTCAAACTCTGTTACTTTAGAGGACACTTAATTACACTTAATAATTTGCAATTTACTGCTTGTTGTTCCCTGCAGATAATATCTGTTTCCTTATAAAGGATATATGGGAATCAATAGCCCCCAAAACGCTTTTTGGAAGGAGGTTTTAAAAGCATGCAGGCATGTAGATAACTAGCCCTCTTGTTGTGGTAAGCATTTAGATTTGGTCCTTGACTCTGGTCTGACTTATTTTTGCATGTTTGGAAAACCATTTAACCTTTCTCCACATTACCCTCATCCCCTGCCCGCCTGCAGCAAGGAGATAATAGTTGCTTAGCAGCTTCCGGAGAATTTCAGAGGAAGGGGTTAGGTAGCACAGCAGTGGGAAAGAGAGTCTCTGTGGATGGTGGGCTTCAGCTAAGGTACATTAACATCGTCTCCAACACTTACGTCTTGCAAAAGGATGTGCTATGTAAAAGAGAGCGCACCCATTTGGAATCAGAAAGACATCGTTATGAGTCTCATCCCTGTTATTTCCTAGTTCTGTAAACTTCGGAACGTCACAATCACCTCTGAAAATGGGGCATTGCTTACCTCATGGCATTGTTTTGAGGAGTAAATAAGAGAAAAATCTACATCCCACCTACCACAATGTCAGCACATAGTAAATTATAAATAAAAGGCAACGGTTAAAATGAAAGAGCAGGCAAAAAGATCCATTTTAGGGAATTCAACACTCCCCAAACATCCTTTAACCCGGCATGCTTTTATATTTAATATGCTAGGTTAAACGTTTTACTTGTATAACTGCTTCTAAAAATCTTTTCTTAAAGTAATCTCTATTCCCAATGTGGGGCTTGAACTCACGACCTCAAGATCAAGAGTCACATGTCCTACTGACTGAGCCAACCAGGCACCTCTGTATAATTTTTATTTCTAATTATAATGTGCACAGATACTGAATTTCTCCCCTCTTTCTGAATTAATCATGCTTAGCTATATTGTTCTCTGAGTCAATAAAACACTTGGCTTCCAGAAGGGATGTTAAGATCTTTCAGAGTTACATACATTCTAATAGAGGGAAATTATCATGTCCTTATCTTTTAATGATCAAAATCAGGATTCCATTATTCTCTGCTGTGATATTCATTATTAATGTGTGACAGTAGATTTGGAGTTAAAGTATGAATGTGTGAATTGCTATGGTATCACAAGTTAGGGTTTTGCATATTGAATCATCTCCTATATTAAATATGAAGAAACTGTAGGTAGACAGATACATTTGTGCGGTAAGTGTGGAAGGAAGCCAAGAATACTGATAAAGCAACCAACACGAGGGTAAAATACTTTGTTAAAGTGTCTTTTTTCTTCGTACATATCATTTAATTTCTACATATTTTTCTCAAATGAATATTTACCTTAACTGCTTTTGAAGTTTTGCTTACTTAATCTGTATAGGGCATCTGATGTTTGAAATGGGTTAGTTTATTTTCTTTAAGATTTTGTTTCTTAGAGAGAGAGAGAAAGGTAGCACTACTGAGGGCAGAGGGAGAGGGAGAAGCAGACTCCCCGCTGAGCACTGAGCCAACACGGGGCCCTTGTGGGGCGATCCCAGGACCCTGAAGTCATGACCTGAGCAGAAGGCAGATGCTTAACCGACTGAGCTACACAGGTGTCCCACTCTCCTTGGTTTCTCTATTTAAATTCTCTCTAGCTGGGCACCTGAGTGGCTCAGTCGGTTAAGCATCTGCCTTCTGCTCAGGTCATGATCCCAGGCTCTCTGTTCAGTGGGGAGCCTGCTTCTCCCTCTCCTATCCGTCCCCCATATGTTCTCTCTTCCTCTTGCTCACTTTCCCTCTCAAATAAGTAACTGAAATCTTAAAAAAAGAAAAACCAAGAAGAGATTCTATTCCTGCGAGATTAGAGCAGGGAGGGACATTCAAAATAATTCCAATCCGCTGCTGTCATCTGGCAAATTGGAGTAACTTCTATCCAGAGAGATCAAATCCCTTGTCCAGGAATAATTCCTAGAGGCAGAAGCAGGGTTAGAACTCGGGCCACCATGCTGCCTCCTGTGTTCTGTGCTTTTGACCATCCTTGGGACACAAAGTGTAAGACAACTATCATCTGTGTTTTCTGTTTCCCTTTGAAAGGATGGGACGAGCACTCAGCTATTCCTAAGGGAACGAGTAGAGTAGGCAGTGAGCCAACCGACAGGCCGGTGCCCCCCCCAGCAGCAGGTGGGACCTGTTAAGTCCAAGGAGCAAACCACTGAGAGAGGAAATAGGAGGTGGCCAGCTCAGCCCCGACTCCCCTTCCTTCACACTTCCATTAAGCATAGCTGATCTAATGTTTATGGCTCAAGCTGAGACTTGATTTAAATCCAAGCCATCAGGGGTGGCTCAGTTGGTTAAGTGTCTTCCTTCAGCTCAGACCATGATCCCAAGGTCCTGGGGTCAAACCCCACATTGAGCCCTGTGTTGAGCTCAATGCTTACCCGGGGTGGGGGAGCTTCTTCTCTCTCTCTCCCTCTGTTTTCTTGCTCTCTTTCTCTCAGATAAATAAATAAATCTTTAAGTAGATAAATAAATCAAAGCTGTTATTCTGATTTTGTTTGACTCAAACTCCTGTGATGGTGGATGAAGACACTTCGGTGTGAATGCATGCGTTTTCTGTCCTCAGGTATGCAGGGTTTAGCGAACTGGAATTCCATGAACATTGATGGCTGCATTTTCCATTGGCCCTCATCGCTCTTTGCAGTGCCATTAAGTGATAAGCGACAGAAAATGACATGAAAGTCGGAAGCAGTCGTTCCAATTTATGGTATTAGCCAATGCCTTTGCCTAAACAAAGAAACACATTACTAAAAATCAGTATGGTTATCTTGTGATCATGCGTCAAGACTTTTTTAAAGTTGAAAGATCAAATCTAAAGGGAAAAAGATAAATATATCTGTGTGATTTAACCAAGAGAACGACAGCAATTTAATCCCGGTTCTAAATTCACGGGGTGTTGTCGCAGGAAAAAGAAGGTGACCAGCACAATATAAATTTCTCAGATATCTCGATTTCTTGACTGTAAGGCCTGTTTAACAGGGGAATGACGGACCACCCGCCGTCTATGTGTTTTCCCTCCCCTGTGTTCAGCCAAATCCTTATTATTAGTCAATTTCCTGTATGAAGAGGACTGGTGAAGGCATCAATAATAGAGGGCTTTTATTTAGTAACAACCCAATATAAATGATTTTCAGAGAACCAATTAGCAGGCTGTGTTGCTGCCCTTCAAAGTAGTCTCATCTAGGGTTCTCTGAGGAGTGGGTACGCAGGGGTAAGACACAGAGGAGGAGGCCCAACCCCTGCTCACTGCAGTCGTGTTCTCATTAGTGCGAGCGAGGCCAGGGCAGCCCAAGCGTGACCCATACCTGAGTTACACAGCTGGGGGGAACAGCAGGACACCCCCTCCTCTTCATGGCTTTCACATCCTGGGACCCATTCATGCAGGCATCCATTCCTGCAGAGTTCAAGCTTCGTAACTCATCGCAGAAATCTCTGCCCACAGTCTTTGGACCTAGAATAAGAATGAACATTTTCTGAGGACTTGTGTGGACCCGGTACTCTCCCAGGCTCTCTGTATACATCAGATCTTCACGTCAATCTGAGAAGGGAGATGTTGCTATGATCCTCATCATCCTGTGTTTGCTTGAAAATTTAAACGTTTTGGGGGCACCTGGGTGGCTCAGTTGGTTAAGTGTCTGACTTTGGCTCAGGTCATGATCTCAGTGTTCTGAGATCGAGCCTGTTGTCGGGCTCCCTGCTCAGTCAGGAGTCTGCTTCTCCCTCTCCCTCTGCCTGCTGGTCCCCCTGCCTGTGTGCATGCACGCTCTCTCTCCCTGCTTGTTTTTACCGAAAGGCAAAGCAGCAAGAATTTAGTGGAATTACCTTCGGTGAGTTTTAAAGAGACTTTTAAATATGTGGTATTAAAATTCTGAGTTTCCTGGCTAGCTTTTTAATATTCAGCTCCATAGTCAGGTTCTGAGGTATGCCCGTGGATTAATTACTTTTATGCAATGGTGACTATTTCCCAAATGGAACTGTTTTCATAGCTAAATTCAGGCATGCATATATGCCTGTGTGTGCTCACACAGAGAACAGGTCAAGGAACCTAATGCTATTGCAGGAAGCATCAATACTCCTGCTTGATAAAGTGTATAAACAGAAGTTTTCAATTAAGTAAGGAGAATAAAATAGGGAAACTTGAATTGAATCTAAACTAGCTTGAGCATTTTAATAATCAATGGAGTTAACATTATAGCTAACTGAAAGTTAGAGATAAAAATCCTCTCTGCTTCATGGATTTTCCCCATTATTGTGACAGCCAGTTAGGTTCTGGTTGGTGTCTTGAAGACATACACACATGTGACTTGTTTAAAGCAAAAGGAAGTGAAAAAGCACAGTTTGGTGGTCTTGCTTGGGCCCTTCTCACCACGGTTTCCATGTTTCTGTCTCTTATTTCCTGGATTCCTTATTTTTTTTGTGATTGAGTGGTCATTTCACCAAAGTCATGCTAGTAGCAGGTAAAAACCTTCCATTCTCCAAAGTCCGTTTGTAGGCAAATAAGACTCCCAAGTATGAATCCAGGCCACCCGTGTGGCCTTATGCTTTCCTTATGCTTTCTCGATTATCATTCTTTGTGGATTTTCTCATCTTGACTCTGGACATTATCGCCTGCTCTCCACTTTGCCCTGGGGATAATGAACATAATTTTGGATTCTTGTAACCCGATGTCAAAACCATGTTGGAGCAAGAATTTCAGTATCTGAACCTAGCTAGACTCCAGAAAGCCCTGGGCGAGAGGTACTTTCTTACCCCCATTTAAAGCCCTGTTGGATGGGCCAGCCAAACTCACCCTTTGCCTGGTTCCCATCTGAGAGAGGAGGTGAACAGGATCAGTTCAGACACCTGTCTCTGACCCCATCACCTGGACCATGGAGGGTGTGTGCTCTTTTCTCCTTGACTACAGCAGTAACCTCATGTGCACCTCATGCCCTCCAGGCACTCAGGGTACTCTGTTTACATAATTTTCATCACTTACCTCTATGGATGAAGTCAGAAATTAGAATTTGTACCTCTATTCATCTCAATACATCCATACAAAACTGCTTTTCGAGATAAGTACTTTGCATTCACTTACTTTTTCCTAAAGGTAAGACGTTAGAAAATCCTAGGGACGGGGCGCCTGGGTGGCTCAGTTGTTAAGCAGCTGCCTTTGGCTCAGGTTGTGATCCCAGGGTCCTGTGATCGAACCCCGCATCGGGCTCCCTGCTCCGCCGGAAGCCTGCTCTTCCCTCTCTCACTCCCCCTGCTTGTGTTCCCTCTCTCGCTGTGTCTCTCTCTGTGAAATAAATAAACAAAATCTTTAAAAAGAAAAAATGAGGTGGGAAATGAGTTAGAATTGTTGTCAGCATTTTCTTTGTTTTCAGCTTTAAGGAAGTATCGAAAAGTTTTCTAAAAGAAGATTTTGCTTCTCTTGTTTTCTCCATGTTAACTGAATCTTTAGTGTTAAGATGGAAACATGTAAGTGAAAACCACTAGAAATTATATCCTTGGTTGTTTTATTATCAATCAGTAAGAGGATTAAAAAAGCTTAGCGTCAATTAGACAACCAATGGAAAAATAAAATTACATCCGAAGTAATGGTGATAATTGGCATGTTCGGGCTGCTGGAGACCTTATTCACATGCTCTATGATTATGCCTTCATTAGACCCCACTGAAGAGATGGCTCTCCGGGGGGCCATGATTCATAGGCTAAAGCTCAAAGCAGAGGCAATATTACACAAAGGTGGAATGTGACAGGTGAAATTAAGCCAATTAGACACATATAATTCTGGGACTAGTTAAATTTGTCCATACCAGATTGCTTAGTCGGCATAAACCGTATTTTACTAGCCCATCTGATTATGATTTCATCTTGTGTTTAATCTTACCCTAATGAATGGAGGTTAGGCTATGGACAGAGAGATACCATGTTATTATCTTAGTTACTCCTGGTTGTAAAGGCGTGCCCATTAACAAGGCCATAAGTTTTACCCTTTTTCCTTGATCTAAGAATGCATCCATTTAAGCTAATGCAGCACAGACTCATCTCTTAAGGTGGAGGGAAAGGTTTCTTGTTCTGTTCCTTCCCTGCCCCACCTCAAGGTGAGGCGACTTTCTTAGTTAGGTACACCTTTCTCATAGCCCATAAGAGACAATGATGAGATTGCACCCCGAAGACCATATTCACAAATATGCAGAGATGTCATTTCAAAGGATAATGTACTGGCTTGGAAGGCACGCACAACAACCGACGGTAGCTTAGCATGGTCCTGTGGTCTGACTGATGGACCCAGTGCCCTGGCCTTGCTTATCAAGACTAAAGGAACACCGGAGCGCATGGGTGGCTCAGTCACTTAGGCGTCTGATTCTTGATTTCAGCTCAGGTCATGATCTCAGAGATCGAGCCCTGTGTAGGATTGTGCTCACCTACCAACTTCTAAATCTCTTTGTACATACTCCTTTTTGGTGTTGGTTTTGATAAGTGAAACTTTGCTGTTATTTTGATCTTTAGCAGAGTAAAATGAGAATGATAGTAAGAACCCCATAACTGTATGGGGTAATGCCTATAAGAGGGATTTAGTGAGGAACAAAACATCTTGGCTGCCCTCGACAAGTTTACAGTTGTAACCATTCTCATTTTACAGATTAGAAAACGGAGTCATAGAGGTAAAAATGCCTGAGGTCAGAGCAAGTAGGTGGCTGACTGTGGATATGACCCAGGTTGGTCTGACCTCAGAGCTCTTGCCCAGAACTAGTATCTGAGTCACCTTCCAAGGAAAGCAGGCACCTGGGGCACTGCACGAGGCTTGGACCCATTACCACTGCAGTCTGGGAAGGAGGTATGCTTTGTCCTCAGGCTACGAAAGCAGGGAAGCGGGTTTCTTGCCTAAGAAACACCCCCCTGGGAAGAAGTGATAGAGGTTGGCAGACAGTCCCACTGAGCCATCAGAACCAAGGGGCTAGGCAGGTGGACACTCCCAACACAGCACCAGGCCAAGGAACCGGCAAAGAACAAGAAGGTTTTAAGTGGAGGGTTGAAGCCAGAGGCTCGAGGGATTATTGAACCGGAAAGAATAGCTGTGGCATTGCATGGATTTGTAAGAATGCCCATCAGCTCAGACTGCTGACTAAGCCTGTGTCCATTCCAACGGTCCTGGGTTATTGAGAATGCTCTCTTGGCCTGCCACCGAGCAAAAGATACAGAGATACACCAGCCATATCTCCTGGAGCCACAGAAAGAGGATGCTACACGCTTGCCCTGCCTCCATGGCTACCTAGCAGGAATTAATGCAAAGAGCACTCTTCTTGAGCACTCACTATAGGTCAGGCACTGTTCTAAGTGTTTTCTATGCTTTCAAACATTCTATCCTCACAACAGCTCTTTAACGGAGGGATGATTAACAACCTCATATTACAGGTGAGGAAACAGTAACACAGAACAGTTAGGGGGCTTGCCCAAAGGCACACAGTTTATCAAGGGTAGAGCTGGGATTGGAAACTGGGAAGTCCGGCTCCAGAGTCTGAGCTCCTAGCTTGTGCACGCTCCAGCTCTCTAAGTGTTAACTCATCCTCTAGGTTCCCGTTCACTCAGTAGCATTTATTCATTCACCACCTCTTTACTGGGAACCTACTAGGTGTTCAGTATCGGGCTGGAGGCTGGGGAGGGGACAGTAAAGAAGCTATGTGAGGTTCTAACACGGACCAAGACAGAAGGGCTGTTAAGCAGCTCATGGGCTTAGCAAAAGCGATGACATTCCACCCGTCCCCTTCAGGAATCCAGCTGTGTCCCTCCTCTACAGCCCCAGAGTCTCAATTCCAATGCAGGAAGGGTTATAATAATAATAATAATAGTTATTATTAAAATAAAAAATATAAAAAAATTATTATTATTCAGCCTTTAGATGAGAGGGAATTCTTACTGGAAATATTTCATTCCTAGAATCAAGGAATCTAATTTGACAGCAAGTATATTAACTGAGACTCTGGGGCTGGACTGCCTTTGGAAAAAAACAGCCTTGCTTGGTAACCTTGAGAGCATCCATCTGCCCTGCCCCCAGCAGTGTGGACCAGCTATATTTGTCTGTTGCTACATTATGATGGCGACTACTTTGTATTCGTGCATAACTTTATTAGTTAAAATAAAAGCGGAGCTGATGATAAATCTACAGAGAGAACAAGGTAGATGGATGTTTAAAATGTTCTTGCTTTCAAGCTCAATAGTGAGTAACTGAAAATTCAATTTTTGAAGATCGCTACAGGAGGGAAGAAAACACTATCTTTTGAAAAACAGATTTCATGGGGATCATGTGGGAAGCCCTTGTACACTGGAGTGCAAGCTGTTATCTGGAAACTGTTTCATACTTATCTCGGAGGATGGCAGAGGATTCCACATTGTACCTCTACTCTGAGTCATTTTAATCCCCATCCTGCTTTTTTCTAGTCTGGTTTCAATATCAATTTTGTTTTATTGGCGTGGGTCTCAAGAACCACAAAGGCTAGGAAGCAGTACTTTGGAGGAGCACAAGGGAAGCACTTTTGAATTCCAACGTATAGACTTTGACAGAGAGGGCAGGACAGGGGTATGAAGTTTAAGAAGACCTCTTCCCCCACTCAGCAAGCCTGCAATCTAGTCTGATGGGCGAGTAAGGCACAGGTGAGTGCAAGATGGGGAGGGAATTGTGCGAGATCTGTGGAGCTTGTTAATGCCAGCGGGAGGGTACATCTGTGGGGGGGTCCCCAGGTGGGAGCCAGGCTAGCAGCTGTGGCTAAAAAGAGCCGTGGTTACCGGGACCAGCTCTTGCACCAGCCGGATCAGGGGCAACACTCTATTTCAGGACCTAGGAGCCACGAGGCCTTGGGCAAGCTCATCACCATCTCGGAGCAGCCATTTCTGAATGACCAAGGAAAGACAGAGTCAGCTATGTGCTTTGGGAAGATCTCTCGAACATCCGCGTGGAGAGCCGTTGGGAGATGTGAGGCTGGAGGCAGGAACGGAGAGAAGAGAGCCGAGTTCTGTTGAGGAAATCGACGTGTGCAAATGCAGGCCCCTCTGTATGCGCCCACTGACAATGATTCACCATATATAGTGCTTACTTCGGGTCTGGCACGAGGCCAGAGACCAGCGAGGAGATTTCCCCCTCCTCTCTGCTCAGCACACAGGACCCATTCACTAGCATCCTTTTAGACTGTGGCTGGGCTTCTTGCCCTCCAATCCCTGGGCTTCCCTGGCTCTGGGGAAGTGACAGGCCTTGGGAATCAGAGAGACAGTGCCCTTCCTCATGACGCTCAGCTGCCCTACTGTCTCGGGGGTCACAGATTGTCCCAGAGGCAGTGAAGGTTTTAGTGCCTTTGCTAGAAGCATCTCGTGGATGTAAACTCCGCTACCTCTGTTCGTTCCCCCTCCTCCCCTCCCTGAACGTGGGCAGGCAGCATCTCCGCGGGCCCGGGGCCAAGATACAAACAAGCAGAGCATCTTCATGCTTCCCAGCCACAGAAGGACCTGCCCCCGCTCGCTGGGACTGGGACGGTGCTTGCCGGCGAGGAAGATTTTAAAGCGGTTTGAGGTTTTTCCCAGGGCATGGTTTCCTGCTCTGGCCATGGTGATACTCTTCCGGAATGACAATGACAAAAACAAGGCCGGTGTCTTTTTGTCTAAGAAACATGGTTGCAAAGAAACCCATTTAGCTTTCCCCAAACCAGCTTTCCCACCGGGTTTGGTCTCAAACCCTTTCCCCATCTGTTATCAGCTGTGTCGAAATGATGTGGGGACATGCCGCAGCGAGTGGCCATTCTGGAGTTTATTAGCCGTGGGACCAGGCACTTGTATTAAGGCTTCCAAGCCAAATACTGACCAACGCAAGCACGTCTTGTAAAAACGATCCCCACCATCTCCGAATCTGTGACGTCCAAAGCTAACACGTTTTGTCTGTTCAGTGTTGTTTCTGGTGTTCCCTTGCTTAGGAAAATCAGGGACCAGACTTGGGGTGTGAGGAGGTTCTGAGTAACAGGGAAAGCAGTGTGATTTCTGGGGTTCTTTGCTGGCCTAAAACATTTCCCCAGCTGCTGCCTGTTGCTTGGAATCACTATCACGGAGCTTTTCTTTCCAGCGCTGCTTCCTTAATATATTGTCCTTTCGTACACGACATTTCCTTATCTGAAGACATGTATTTTGTAGTCTCAACTTGGGTCTTCTCACAGCCACACCTCCTCAATTTCTTCTGTTGTCCGTTGTCCGTATATGTCATTCTCAGAATGGGGACACCTGCTGACATCCTGTCTGGCTTAACCAACTTAAGCAGGTCCCTTATCCCAAACAGCCCAGGTGCCTAGACACGGGACTCTTGGCAGTCCCCGCCCCCACAGGGCCTGCCCTGTTTTTGGAGTTCAGAGATCAGAGCACAGGAAGATTCCTAGCTCTGTGAGTGGGAGGGGAGCCAGAGTGGGAACAAACGTCAGCAGATGACACCCCCTGACATTGCTTCCCCTTTCTCAGAAGTGGTGTTTTGTTGGTTGCTTTCCCACAGCTGAGCTTGTCATAAAAGGAGCTCTGTTCTCCCAGGGTTTGTTAATTGCAGCATCACTGGGTTTTAAAAAAAAGAACCTTCAAGAATGTAGGGAATCTTCTCTTAATTCATTTTGATATCTAGTCCCTTACTGCAGTGTCAGTTTCAAATCTTATTTTTGATACACCAGAAATTAACAATTCAAAGTCATACTGACATACTCAAATTCCCAGTATTTAATAACCCTTTATGCTAATTAAGTATAAATTATATTAGACGTATCAGGTTACAGTGCTGCCTATCACCCAACAGTTGCATAATCTTTTGAATTCTGTCAAAACCTACCGATTTCAAATAGTGTTAACTTTTTTAGGGGGAATCTATCTTAATATCTAGTGACTCTCTAGCCCCGTGGGTGAAATTTTTTGACAACTAATTTTCTGGTGCAGCAAATACTGGTGATACTTGGGAGTTGGCTTTGATCTTTTGATCTGGTGATGATGTGGGTGTGAGTGTGGAGGAGGGACAAGACTGAGTATAGTTCACTTGGTGATTTATATAGCTCCTTTCACAGGATTAGAGTGAGAATCCTAGAGGAAACGGCATTGTTGGAAGCCATGATAATTAGGAGGTCTCTCTCTAGCTGGACTGAATTCCAAAGCAATCCCAGTGGCTTGGAAGTCAGAGAGTCCATTTCACTCTGTGCTTAAGAAGCATTCCCCTGAAGGAGCCCTGCTGATTCTGGAGATTAAAGAAGAACTTCCTGGTGGCAATTAATTAATTGTATGCAACACTTTAATTTAAAATGAGTCACTCCAGTTTGGGAATAAATAAAACCCTCTAAACTGTGAAAGCAAAATGAAAATAAATGTTGATGGCCATATTGCCAACCTTGTGTGTGCATTTAAGGGTGTTCCTTTTGGAACCTTAGTGCCTGTGGTTCTAGGATCGCAGCCCGTAAAGCTAAGATCTTTCAGCTCAGTCTCAGGGCCCACACTGATCTCCTTAAACCAGGCTTCCTGCCCATGGTGTGGATCCGGGAAACCAAGTTAGAGCTGGGGGAGGGGTGGGGGCAATTCCATTGTCAATACTGGGGCTCGGTGCACGCCCTCTTGGTCTAAACCCGGAAGACGGGACAGCAGCATTAGCTTCTCCGTCGGGTGGATTTCCTCAGGCACCTCAGGGGTTCTGAAGCCAAGAGAGTCTGTGAGGAACGGAGGACACCCCAGGGGAGCTGACAGCGAGTCTTCATCCTGTGACTCTTACCCACTCGCTCTGCGAGTGCATTTGCACATTCTTATCTCTGTTAAGTGGCTGCTCCTAGAAAGCACAACTTGTCTGGTCTATTTTCAGGCCTGCACCCGTGCTGCTTGCAAGGGGGCTTTGCCACTAACTAGCTCCGAGCCCTGCAGCAGCTCGGAAAGCTTCCCTGAACCTCCCTCTCCCGGCAGGATGCACGCCTCCACCTGAATTCGCGCCCTTTCCGTCGGGGGCAATGGCGAGCGCCCAGCTCTGTTTTTTTCTGCTCCGATCTCGGTCCACGTTGCAGACGTGTCAGCTGGGCTTTCGGTCCGTGTTCGCTGGGGACGCTTCAGTTCTGCTGCTCCACGGCGCTGCGAGCCCTCCCACACACCCTTGCTCGCACCCACGGGATGCTTATAAAAAGCCTCAGCAGCTGGGCACTGGTCAGCGAAGGCAGACACTCCAAGCCTCGCCTGCCTTCCTGCAGCTCGCGCTTCCCTAAGGTTTCAGAGTCAGGAGCTGCCCTTTCTTTCTTTCCCTGCTCAGACTTGATGACGGAACCCCCCACCCCACCCCCCGCGTCTTGTCCATGGCTAACTTGGAAAGGCAACAGGCTGCGGTGGCTCTGCAGGTGCGTCCCCACGACCCCGAGGCACCCGCTCCAGGACCCTGGGCCACTGCAGTACTATTTCCAAGAAAAGACTGGACGCTCCGTCCACCCCCCCACCCCGCGCACCTTGGGGGTGTCCTGAGCAGGGGCCATGGGACCCTCCGGCACTCTAAATCCAATCCTGGGCTGAGCGGCAGCTGGGAAGTGGCTCTTTCCTACTCAGCACGCTCACCCAGCGCTTTGCGGCTCCTCTGGGCTGTAATTCCTGCCTGTGCCCGAGTTCCAAGTGCTCCTCGAGGGTCGCGGAAGCCTTCGGTCTGCATCTTAAAGGATTTCGACAAACCCTTTCCGGAAGAAACGGCCTCTGCTGTTGGCGGCCCATCGTGGCCAGACTCAGAGAGATCAAGCGCAGAGGCCATGGCGAGAGTCGATGGGAGCCGAGTGGCAGGCTTAAGTCTCTGAGAAGCCATGTGTGGAGACGGCACCTTCAGACCGCCCGGGAACACGTGGCGTTCGGATTTAACATCCTAAAGTCTCTCCTTGGAAGTCCTGCCTTGGTTCCCATCATCCGCTTTGCGGAGGAGCAGAATTTTCCACCACAAAATAGGTCTCTTAGGCATGAGGATTATTTTAGGCTGATTATTTTTAAGAAACAGTTGTATCAGGAAAAGAGCCCTCACCAAAGATAACTTTGTTTTGCATTAGAAAGAATTCTCCGCTAGGCAAGGCAAGCATTTGTTTACAGAACCTTTGCTCTTCCCATTTTCCCCTGAATTGTTTCCTCGTCTTTGAAGGCCTGTGCCCCTACCTTCTTCTCCTATTTCAAGCGGGCGCAGAAGTTTCACTTGCCTGACCGCTTGTGTGTGGGCCTCCCAGTCTTATGGGGCCCCTGTGTGTGAGCTCCCTTTGTATAGGCACCATTAACAAAAACTATTCTGAAACTTCCAGCTTTATAAAGACATTAGACCAGGTTACTAGGTGGGGGGCAGAGATAGGGGGTTCAGATTCTGTCTGGGTAGTTATCTTTTCTTCTTCAAACCACTCTCCTTAGTTGCCAGATAACCCTGTATGAGTTGTTATGACACTCACTGAGGACCAAATAAAGGCAGCCAGCATAGTTTCATTTTCCTTGTTATTTTAAATGGAACTATGCTACATGCAGATGAAAATAACCACCAGCGGGCTCAGAGCCCGATTGTTGGTTTTGCTTTGGTGGAAATTCAGGACTAAGAGTGTGCTCAATTATGACCTGTTCTTGGTTCATCAACAGAATTTTTTTCCCCCTAAACTGAGCTCTCCATAGTATCCTCGAAGAAAAACTTTTATCGGTCAGATTAGACTGTGGTAACAAACCCCCCTAAATTTAAGTGACTTACACCAGCTCATTAGCTGATTGATTTCTTGCTCATGCCTCATGCCCGCTAGAACATGACTTCCTCACCCATGCCGGCTAGAACACCCCCTAGCCAGGACATTGCTTATTGCTCATCTCATGGCAGAAAGACAGGCAGCGGTAAAGGGCATGACAGCTCTTGGGCAAACGAAGTTGCAGGGCTCAGCCTGCCAGGGCAGGAATGCGTAACCTTCCCTAAGGGATGAGCAGCAAATATTTGGACAATAACATAATCTTCCACAGGCTTTCTTTTCCTCCGGGCTCTCTCTTATCACATTTCTCCTGGAAGGACGAAGTTGATTTTGCATTTGCATCCTGGTTTTTTAATTGTAAGCCAGCCTCTGGCCTCTTGTGTCAAAGAGATTTCCTGACCTGTATCAAAAGTGCCCTGGGGATCTGTGACACCGTTGAAAGAGAAGTTGCTCAGAAGAAGCCTTCTCTCCACAATAAAGCCCTTCTTTGCCCTTAGCAGAACAAGCCAGAACCGAGTTTTTGCCTTTCAGAAGTTTCCTATATTCATGTAATAAGCCTGGACATCAGCAAACCTGACATATATTTAAGATTTGTGTATTTGCTGTTGCACTCATCATGCACCCTGTTTGGTTTCTCTAATTTATGTCCACAGAACACTTTCCATCTCAGTCATAATGTGCCTTATAATTACTTTTACAGTATCTGTCTCCCCTGACTTACTCACATGCACCAACCTCGAAGCTGGTCCCTTTATACTTAACTGTGATCCTCCTACTCTTCCGTATCAGCCCAGGTCTTGCAATCCTTGGCTGTTCTTCTTGGAGCTGGAATGTTGAGTTCCTGCTTTAGGAAACATTTCTGGGGTCCATTCTATTTTGTATTCTGCACCCCAACTTCCTAGGAGCCCCATGCTGGTGACACCGCTCATTGTCCCTCCCATGATGAGCTTACCCTTTAGGGAAATAGTACTGACCTCAACCAGCCAGGGACTTTGCTGGCATACTAATATTAAAGTCAAGCCAGGAGAAAATGCGATGACGATTTACGTAAGAAAGTGGTTATCTTACAGCACAGTGGGTGTAATGTACTCACTGATCTGTTTTTCTTACCTGTCAAAACTCCGGTTTGAAGATTCATAATCAAACTTATTTTAGTTCACAAAGAAAGGCTGTTTCCATGGGGGTTTGGGAGAAAAAGCATCACAGGGTTGCTGAAGACAATCCTTTCACATACAAGCCCCAATTCACAAGCTAGAGGAGGGCCCAGTCAGGGACTCTTCATAGGACCATGACTAGATTTCTAGCCCACATGTGTGCATGTGTGTCTGTTGGTTGGAAGGCAGCTTGGTTGGCCTGGAATTCCTCGGGATGGAGCTGGCAGCAGAGACCAATCAAACAGCACCTCCCCTTCGGACAAGACCGCAGTTTTGTCATGTGTCGCCTAAGGATAATCAGAGCACCTATTTGATAGGTTACTTTGGAGGAGCCAAAATGAGAATACACGTTACAGCGCTTCACATAGGGCGGGGCACAGAGGAAATCATCAAAAATGTGAATTTGCATCGTTATTGTAAAAGTGTTACCTGACCAAGGTTTCAAAAAGTGGAGTCATCGCTGTGCTTTGTATTGGCAACATGAGGGTCTGGGGGGCCCTCAGTAAAGGGTGCAATTAAGAATTCCTCATCCAGAACTGGGACTGAGACCCTTCTCCCCAGTCCCAGATGCCTTCTTCAGGCCACTGCATTCGCTAATCACTGATCTGGCCACCTAAGGCGAGGAAGCAGCGTCACGTTAGATGCCCATCTGGGCCAAATTATAATTCTAGAACATCTCCTATGTGTTGAGTGAACTTCTATGCACCAAACATCATTCCTGATTCCTGATAGACATGATCTCGTGTCAGCCCCAGAACAATCAAAAGGTGGGCGCTGTCATGACTTGGAGCCCAGGCAGACTGAAGTTCGAGTCCCAGCTCGGCACTTACTAGATTCCCAGCTAGCACCATGCCAGGTGCCGAGCTGGGACTCGAACTTCAGTCTGCCTGGGCTCCAAGTCTCCAGATCTAAGACTCTTGTAGTATTAACAATAACTGTAAAAGATACCCTTCTATTCACTTATTTTTATATTTCCCTAGGGGTCTTATGTCTATTATGACTTCAAAGAAAAGACTATGAAAATTTCTTTTAAAGCAAAATGATTATAAGTAACTTTTCCTTATACACTTAAAGATTTATTAAGACACTATTATTAAGATTTCTTGCTCGGGATTAAACTGTTCAATTTATAGTACTTGATAAATTACTTTGATACACTTAGCTACCTCTTCTTTAGCATCTCTTTAAATTAAATTTTTATTTTAAGAGCAGAGAACACTGACAAAAATGAGATTTCAAAATAAAACGACTGCATACAGAAATCCGTATATAGCTCTAAGATTTCTGAATGTCTCAACATTTTAATTCCTATCACATGGATATAAGCTTGGACTTAAAATATCTATAATTTCACTTTGAATCATACATTTAATGATTATTTTTTATGCCTTGCTGAATTCATTTCCACTTCCTCTCTTCATCAGAGCCCTAGTTTCACCGATGCTGAAGTGACACTAATCTTGACACCAGGTTTGAATTCATTTTACTAATTTGTAAGTACATGTGAATACCGAGGAAGTATTAGTAATGTACCCACATACTCAATTTAACAATTTTGGAAGGAAGACTGGCAGAGCTCGAATAACATGGGATTTTCAGGTAGATAATGTTGAATATGATTACTGACCCTGCCACATACTAGCTGTGTCATTCTGAAATATCATTTAAGCTGAGTGACCCTTCATTTCCCCATCTGTAAAACGAGGCTCATAATACCTTCTTCCTGGGAGAGAAGGGCATAGACCAATGCGTACCACAAAATAAGCTCCCTTTTTTGTTGGAAACCAGAAAACATTGTGATTCTAAACAATCTTGTCATCCTTCATATCAATAGAAGTTAGAATCATTCCTGGGTGGCTGAGACGGTTAAGTATCTGACTCTTGGTTTCAGCTCAGGTCATGATCTTGCAGTGCTGGGAGCAGCCCTGCATCAGGCTCTGTACTCAGTGTGGAGTCTGCTTCAGATTCTTTCTCCTTCTCTCTTTCCCTCTGCCCCTCCTGTTGCTCATGCTTGCTTTCTCTCTCTTTGTGTCTCTCAAATAAATAAATAAAACCTTAAAAAAAAGGAGTGAGAAAAAGTGGATCATTTCTAATGAGTAATGTGGAAAGAACTTTTTGGTAGTTCCTAAAAATGTAGATATATTTATTTTTTCTCTATACTATATATACAGACTTTGTATATTATTCATATATATATAGTATAAATATGTAGAGAAGCTGTATATATATATATTCTATATATATTTCTGCATATATATACTCTGTATATACACACAGCATACTCTGTATAGATAGATAAAATCTCTTCCCCTGCCCCAGACACACACACACACACGCTTGCACACTGGGTGACTTCATCGTTAGCTCACTGTTACAGCACATATGGAGGGAGAGTAGAATAAGGCTGCAGTATGGCTTAAATGAGATTCTCACCCAGAACAAACAAAATGAAGTCAGAACTCTTATTTTCTTCAGCATTATTTGTATAATTTTTGGGTGTTAATTTCTTTTAAAAATTATGGTGTAAGGCATAATTGTGGAAAGCACAGTACTGGACACTTTCACAAAAATGATCTTATTTAAGCCTCCTAATAGCCCTAGAGTACAGGTAGAATTATTCCCATTTTTAAAAGTATCTTCTTGAGACATAAAAGACATATAAACAAACTGTAAATTTTAAGATGTATGGCTTGATGCCTTTTGACATATGTACATACCCGTGAAACCATGACCAAGATAAACGAACCTTTCCAGGGCACGCCTGGGTGGCTCAGTTGGTTGAGCATCTGAATCTTGATTTCAGCTCAGGTCATGATCTCAGAGTGGTGAGATCGAGCCCCACGTTGGGCTCCGCACCCTGCAGGGAGTCTGCCCCTCCCCTTTCTCTCTGTTCCTCAAATAAATAAATCTTAAGGAAAAAAAGATGGTGAGCATTTCCATCACCCAGAGAAGTTTCCTCATATTCCCTTATAATCCATCCCTCTGTCCCTCTTTGTCCTTGCTCTATTGCAGAATAATAGTCTATTGCATGGGTGGGTGTTGATGAGCGTTTGGGTTGTTTCTACTCTTTAGCTATCCTAAGTAAAATAATGTGCTGTAACATGAGTGTACAGGTTTTTGCGTGGACATATGTTTTCATTTCTTTTGAGAACATGTTCAGGCATGGGATTCCTGGTTATATGATAACTTTGTGGTTAACTTTTGAGGAGCTGTCACACTCTTTTCTAATGTGGCGACAAAATTCTCCATTCTCCAGAGTGTTTAAATATATGAATATATAGAATTAGAGAATGGTAAGGACTTGCTTAAAGCCACAGCACTTGATGGCGGTGCCTGGGTGGCTCAGTTGGTTAAGCGACTGCCTTCGGCTCAGGTCATCGGGCTCCCTGCTCGGCGGGAAGCCTGCTTCTCCCTCTCTCACTCCCCCTGCTTGTGTTCCCTCTCTCGCTGTGTTTCTCACTGTCAAATAAATAAAATCTTTAAAAAAAAGCCACAGCACTTGGGTGCCCACTGCAAATTTCCCGGAGTCTGCCATTTCAAAAATCCAAGCAAGGTGATGGCAAGCTCCTTCAGGATGGAGGAGTTTCTCAACTTCTTTTGTAGCACGGGCAGGCTCTGAACCAGGCTGCTCAGATCAAAGCTCGGTTCCCACACTTCCCGGCTGGTAACACTAAGAAAGATGGTTATCGATTACTTTGCTCAATCCTGGAAGACCTAAAGTTCCGTAAAGATGATTGTTATTATTCACACTTATTATTATTGCTTTCATTGCTATCATTTGCTCTCAGAACAGCTCATAATAGTGTAAAAATCAACCTTCTTAAATAAGCACACCGATAGGCTGCTCTATAATATATGAATTGACACCTGGTTTCGGGAGGGATGCCTGGTTCGTGTTTCAAGATAAGGTGGTAGTGTGCATATGGAAATGATTAGAGGCTTTCCTACCCGGGGATTCAGTGTAACGTGGTGGGTCTTAACCTTTTGGAGTGTTAAGCATTGGATGAAAGTCTAGGCTTTCTCTCTAGCAAAGTTCACCGGCATAATGCCCTTTGTGACATTCCAATTATGGCCTGTCTTTCAGAGGCAGGCATCAGAAATAATGTTCAGTACATACCTCATCGATGCTCTGTATGTCCAGTGACTCATTTATTATTTTTTTAAAATTTTATTTATTTGAGAGAGACAGAGACAGAGAGAGAAGAAGCAGGGGGATTGGCAGGCAGAGGGAGAGGGAAAGCAAGCTCCCTGCGGAGCAAGAAGCCCGATGTGGAACTCCATCCCAGGACCCTGGGATCCTGACCCGAGCCAAAGGCAGAGACTTCACCACCTGAGCCACGCAGGCGCCCCGGGGTTGTCCAGGGGCTCATTTAATCCTCGTAATTGCCTTCAAGCAGAGGACCGATCACTTCCATTTGTAGAGGGGAAAAGTGAAGTTCACAGACTGAAATGTTTTCTCAAGGTCACATAGTTAGGGTGATTCCTGTCGTGTTCCCAGAACCATTTGTCCCTGCCACCTTTCCCACTTCCTCCTCCTTAACTATTAACTTAAGCACCCTTAAAGGTGCAACCGCTTCACGACCCTTTCCCATGACTTGACAGTCTCCATTCAAGCATTTTCACTTAATTGGGAATGTCAGTGGGTGGGCGATTCTAGCTTGCTGTGGTAGAAGCCAGTGAGCCATCTACTTATCATTCTGTTGGTGCACTTTCTCTGCTTTCTTTCCTCTTGATAACACAGCAGAATGTCATTTTAAAGGATGCCAATCCCAACATGGTTCTTGCACCTAACTTGCAACATCAATTATTGACTGGTTGTGAGAAATGCCTCCATTGTATAAATGAGCCCATTCACTTTGACGCCTAAATTGTCTTCACGTCACATCAGGCCCAAGTCACTCAATTTGAACATGAGGCGGTTTCATAATGTGCAGAGAGTGAAGAGAGTGTTTTCCAATTTCACACCCCTAATCCAATTTACTAGACACTGCCGTGCATAACTTTGAAAGCAGAAGAGGATGTTGTCTCCCACTCTCCGGAGTGAATTTTTGATCCTGCAGCTAAGTACACTTCCTTGGGCGGGTTCCCTAAAAGGAGATTCTGTGTCAAGAAATGGAGTCCAGAAAGAACAGGGGGTCTCATCAGAGGCCGTTGTTCCTCAAGCTCCGTGGAGAGGTCTGTGGTGCTGATCTCGGTGTGATAGTGCGGCAGGTGGGGAAGGAGGGTGAGGTCGGTGGAGAAGTGGGAAATCCCCAGCCTCCCCCAATCCCACCCCCAATCTCATCCCCAACCTCCCCCCATCCCACCCCCCAATCTCATCCCCAACCTCCCTCAATCCCACCCCAACCTCCTGGACTCGAATGTGACTTTCTCTGGGTTCGGATGCCAGATCACTTCTTTCCACATTCTCTAAGGTGTGTGTGAATTGGGGTGGGGGGGAAGAGAGAGAGATGGGAGACAGCATATGCTTTTATTCACTAATTATATTAAGTACAAGAGAAAATGCATTCTGAGTCCCATCTCACTGTGTTTTTAATTCTCCTTCCCAATGTGGCACAGACATCTCATTTTCGGGACCAGCCATCCTACTTCCTCTTCACACACAGAAAGTAAAAGGGGTAATTATCCCCCAGGAGCACCTTAATTGTTCCAATTAACCTGACCACTTTTTGCAATCAAAGCCAGGCAGAGAAGAGGATTTAAAGTGATCAAACACCATTTTATGGGCTGTAGATAAGTAATAGACAAGGCAGGGCATTTTCTATAAAGGATGGGCTCTGAAATGAGGTGGGCTTGCACTCAGGGATTTTTTTTCTCCCACCATTACTGCAAGGAAAAATGACATTTTAGCAGCTTTTAATTCTACCATCACTGTGCCTTTCTTTAATAACACGGCACATGACCACAATTATCCGTGCTTGTTTAAGCTGTCTGTGGAAGCATTCTGTGAGTGGGACTGTTTAATGGCTGGGTTTGAGCCCTACTTCTAAAACCAATGTGCGCTATCACACTGGACAAGCCGCGGGTCAGACTGTCCCTGTCACCCCCCCTCCTCGCCCCCAAGCTCCAGGAGGCAGGCACTGTCCCCATAGTTTAGATGACGGAATTGAGTTTCAGTGAACTGAAGGGACCTTCCTAAGTTCATGATTTAGCTTGGTAGTGAGTTAGAGTTCATTTCTCCTCCTCCTTTTAATGTCCTAATATTCACTGAGAATCTGCTATGTGCCAGGTACTCCGCTAAATATCAAGGACGCAGTGGTGAATACAATGGACAAATTCTCTGTTGTCACGGAACTTAAATGAAATCCAGCTCTGTCTGTTTGCAAAGCTCATATCCTAATCATGATACCATAGAATTTTGCTTTCCTTACAGTATTGTTAGGCTCAATTATTGAATGAATGCAAAAGTGCCATATTCTTTAAGGAAGTTGGGTTATGTGTGTATTACACACACACACACACACACACACACACACACACACACACCTTACAGCAGACGGAGCCTTTATGAACCTGTTCAAAGCTCATTGAGGCAAGACCGAAGAAAGAAACTATAACTAAAAATTGGGTCACTTGCTCAAAATCGGTTAAATAAAATGTCATAGAAAATATACAGGCAAATCTATAGGGACAAAAAGTAGATTAGTGGTTGCCTGGGGCTAGGAGAAGGAACAAGGTGTGACTGCAAATGGGCATGAGTTCCTTTCTGGAATGTTCTGAAATTGGATCCTGGTGATACTTACATGATGCTGAATACTTACTAACAATTTGGAATTGTACACTTAAAATGAATAAATGTTCTGATGTGTAAATTAGACCTCAGAAAAGCTGTTAAAAACACAAAGGAAATTGTTAAATGCTTATGAGTTAGTCCTGATGGGAGGTGTGAGTTCAAGCTTTCTGGGCTGATCACAGATAAGATAGGACCATGAGCCGTGGTAACACATGAGTTTTACTGGGCAGTACATGGATAGGATCGAGTGAAAGGATAAGTCCTTCTCAGCAGGAGACCTTCCAGAGACAACAGCATGGGTCAATCACCCCAAAGACGAATAGGAAAAGGGACCCCTTGAGGGAGAGGGAATCAGAGACAGGACTTTCGTGTCTAGGCAGTGTTGCTCAGTCCCAAGGTGGAGAGTCTCTGGGTCAGAGAGCTCTGAAGGGCAACAGTGGTTTGCAGTCTTCTTTAGGCACCTGGTTTGTCTCATCTCTGGCAAGCAGGTGTTAGGTGTAGTTTCACAGAGTATGTAAAGTAAGTAGTTTCTATATGGTGAAAATATGTTTATTTGGACCATATTTAAAGGAATGGGATGTGAAGGAATTTGAGTTTGAAACCCCAGGGCCCTGAGCCAATGGTCCTAGCCTCTTGGGAATAAACGACCCAGGGACCATTTTAAGCCAATGCACAGGGACCATCTCTGGACCATGTGTAGTAACAGGAAGGTATCCAGTTACCTGTCTAGTTTGCTCATCTGGAAAACGGGGCAGTACGAACATTTACTACACGAGACTATATGACGATTACCTGTATTTGTACATGTACAGTAAAAGCACCCATCACAGTGCCCTGCAAACGGGGAGCCCTCAACAGCTGGGAGCTCTTACTGTCTGAGAAACACAAATAGCAATGTTTGCAAAACCTCGGGAAAAGGAGTAATTTTAATTAATGAAGTCTACAGTATTTCCATCGAGAGAAACTTTTGAAGCAGTGTTGCTAACAGAATAACTAACAGTGTTTCATAGGAATGCACGCACATTGTGGTCAGTCTGGGGCAGGAAGCAGGTGGGCACAGACCCACTCCCACCTGGGAGCCTTTGCACCAACACCTGGAGAGGAGTTACTGTTGGGGGGACCACCTTGCTGCTTTCACCCCCAGTATCTACACCTGAGGCTCGAACACACTCTGTTGGATCATTCTGAGGATTAGATGAACTAACACATGCGAAGGCATCCAGGTCACTCACTATGATTAGGAGACTGAGGCTCAGAGATGTTCAGTAGCTCTCCCCAAATCACAGGGCTAGTAAAGACTAGAGCTAAGGTTTGAACCCCATCAATGTGATTCTTGAGGTTGTTCTCCTAACTGTTATGCTCCAAAACTGACCCGCTGTCGCCCCTGTCCAGGATTGTCCCAAAAATTCGATGAGAAGTGTAAGACGGTAGGTGCTCAGTAACTGTTAGTGAGTGTTCAATTACTTGGATTATTTTTGCTTGAGGGACTTTCACTTTAAAACGTATCTCGTGGAGTGAGGTCTCAACTCATGAGAGGGATACTGGGGTCAGGCCAGGGTGGACTCTAGCCCTGGGGTCACTTGATTATCTGTCTCAGCAAATGTCAATCCCATTGTTTTGTTGCTGTTTAAAACAAATCCACCACGGGACCCTTTTCCATCACCTCGGCTTCCGTCCTCAGGGCCCCATCACCTCTGACTTGGATTCCCCTGTGAGCCGGCTAGCTAGCTCCTCTCCCTGCTCAAGGGCCCTTGCCCGCTTCAGTCTGTTCTCAGCACGAGTGTCACCGTGACCCTGTGAAAACCCACGTCACGTCAGGTCACTCTTCTGCTGTGCTTCTGTTTTTCTCCTTTTCTCCCCACATAGCTGCCTGGCTGCCTCTCTCAACTCTGAGAGGGCGGCTTGACCAACACTCATGTATTATTTCACAACTTCATTGCGTGAGAAATCTGGAACCTGCTTCGCTCTGTTCTCTGCTCAGGGCCTCACCAGGCTGCGGTCAAGGTATTGACTGTGCCGTGGTCTTATGGGGAGAGGCTCCAACAGAGAAGGGTTCACCTCGAAGCCCTCTCAGGTCATGGGCAGAATTTGTTTCCTTGCAGCTGCAGAATTCATGACAGTTTGGTTCCTCAAAGCCTGTAATGAAGACCCAGAATCTCTGCCACTTCAAGTCTGTGACTTCCAGATTCTTTTTGAAAAAGGTCCCCTGATTAGGTCAGGGCCACCAAGGCTGATGTCCCTTTTAATTACCTCAAAGTAAAGCTGATCAGGGATCTTAATTCCATCTGTAAGAGTCCCTTCTCCTTTTCCATGTAACATAACCCAATCACAGGAGTGGGGCCCATCGCGTTCACGTGCTCTGACCCCACTCAGGAGGAGGAGGGGGGAACAGTGGGGGCCCTCTGATCACATGAGGCCTATTCTGGTCACACCATTTAATGTTGTCATCGGCCCCTCTTCTACCCCCTTACATGCTCCAGTGACTCTTTTATCCTATTCTACTCTTTTAAAAAATAAATTATATTTGTTATAATTATTAACATATATATACTTAATTATATTATTAACATCCTATATTTTATGGGCATTTATTATGATTAATGAACCAATATGGATATATTATTATTATTAAGCAAAGTCCATACTTCATTTACCTTTCTGTGGTTTTCCCCTCAGAGTCTTTTTACAGTCCAGGATCCTACCCAGAATAGTGGCTTCTATTTACTGGTCATGCTGACTTAGGCTCCTCTTGGCTGGGCCCATTTCTCAGACTTAAATAAGAATTGCAGTGAGTTGTTGGAGGCTGAGAGTGGATGGGCTTGAGCGTGAGACCCTCAAAGGGCAGCAGTCTTATGTAGGGCTTCACTCTTTTATGGTGAAACCCACCGGGTTATCATACAAAAGAGCCAAGAAAGACGCCTTCTGGATCTGGCAGGGGAAGAGTAATCATTAGGAAATCCTCGAGACCATTGTTTACACGGAGGCCACAGCTATAGGGGAAAGACTTTGCCAGAACCTTATTCCATCTGTGCAAGGGTATTCACTTGATTCATCTACCTCTAGCCTTCCTGGTTAACCTAAGGGTAGAAAATAAATGATTAAAAAATATGAAGACCACAGTACATGAGAGGCCAAAACAATCGGGAGAAAAGAGAGAGAGGAACGTGAGGTTGGACCTCCCCCTCAGCTTTCTTAGATGGTATTCAGAAAGCACCAGAAAAAATCAACCTTGATTTGTTCAACAGGAGGCCTGTTTTCTGACTCAACCTGTTTCAATGAGGCAGGAAGCATAATAGAGAGTTCTGCACATGGGTATGTCTTTTCAGTGCATAGTGATCCCACACAATAGAAAACATGGCCAGATTGGTATTGTTGATATTGACTCATTCTGGTTAGTATTCTCTCCTCTTCAGTAAGAGTAGAAAGGGGTTGAAGAGAACAACAGCAATAGAATCCCACTCGTAGCACACAGTGATTGCCATGGTAGGTGTAATCTCAATGTGGGGAGGAGGGCACATGGGAGGAATGGAGAGGTTGGGAAAGACTGGCAAAAAGAAGTAATGCCTTAGCATAGTCTTCAAGACTGAGTAGGAACTAGTAAAGAATGGGATGGAGGAAGGAGGCCATTCTGATGCAAGCAAGAATCATGAGTTGTAAGCCTAGAGCCAAAAGAGAAAAGGACCTGTGGGGGGGGTGTAAGAAAGTGAGCATGACTTGAATGTTGAGTGTTATGAAGAAAGTGGAGCATGGTCAGAAAATGAATCTGGAGAGGGAGGCGTGGGTCAGATCATACAGAATATTGTGTACAGGGCTGGGGAACTCATTTTTTATTCTAAGAGCAATTAAAACAATTGAATAGTAATGGTGCCATCATATTTTTTTTTATATTGGGAAGATGATTCTGGTTGCTGTGTGGAGAATGGATCGTAGGTGGTGGTGATCAGGATAACAAGGAATATCAAGGACACCAAAGGGGAGTCCCAGCCCCTAGCATTAATGTAGATGATAAATGGACCTCAGGGTGGAAGTGAGGATATACAAGAGTAGAGAAACACTAGAGAAATAATTAAGAGGGACAGTAGGCTGGTAATGGTAATTGTTTGGATGGAACATGGAAAGGGGAGAATAGGGGTTCAAAGATGATCTCAGGAATCTGGTGAAGATACACTTTTCATCCAGTACAAACAATGCCTTGGGAAAATAGTGTCTCCATAGTTGGCAACCCTTTCAGTAGCTTCTCAAAGGTTTTATGCAATGAAGGTAATTGTTTAAGGATACAGTCTGTCTTAATTAGAGCAAGCAGAATTTGAAATCTTTGAGTGAGCCTAAATTTCTGCTGAGGAAAGCTATTTTACTAATGTCCAGTCCTGTTGTTAATCAGGAAATTTTTAGTTGAAGCAGCAACTAGTTACAGGACTTTAACGGTAGACAGAATGATAAGCTGAGGATTCATTAACTGTCCCTTGCCAGGTTTTGACCTTCTTCTTGACAATCAATTACAGATAAACTGAGTTTGTAACTTTTCAGTTGGACAATTTAAAAAAAAAGTAGGAAGCATTTGCTGCCCTGAACTATTTGCCTGATTGAGTTATTTTTAAATTGCACTGTGAGAGTATTGCCAAGGACTGAAAACTGACACATCATCTTAGAAGGGGTGAAGTTTGATTGTGAAATTGGACATGAACTGATCTGACAAGAACACAACTTCTGAAGTGTTCTTGTCTAAAATATTTCTTCTCATATAAACTTATGAGAATGTCAGAGATGACATTTTAAAGGCCAACCAATCCAGCCCTCTTTTAGACATAGATGAAACTAAGACCTACCTAAGCAGATAGGTACTGTTATTGATAAAAAATGATAAAATAAGGCATTTGAAAGCATTAATAAAATAAGAGGAAGTTTATAAAAGTTTATAAAAATCAATGTATTTTTTACCCTAATCAACAAACACTAAAATTACAACTCTTCTCATGTAGAGATCAATATAACTGAGGAGGAAGCTGTTCAAAAGGTGTTCTCACACTAAAAAAAAAATTAGAGCCTTCTTGTTGTGGGTTGAATCCTATATCCTAAAAAAATATGTTGAAGTCTCATTCCCTAATACCTGCAAATGTGACCTTATTTGGACACAGGGCCTTAACGGTGTAGTCAAGATGAGGTCATACTCAATTACTATAGGTCTAATCCACTAAGACTGATGGCTTTACGTGAAGAGGAGAGAAGATGCACAGGGAGAATCCTGTGTGATGACAGAGGCAGAGCTTGGAACCAGGCATCTCTGAGTCAAGAAATGCGAGTCTTCAGAGGAAGCATGGCCTTTTGACACCTCGATTCCAGACCTTTAGCCTCTAGAACTGTGAGACAATGAATTTCTGTTGTTTTAAGCCCCCCAGGTTATGGTGATGTGTTACAACAGCCCTATCAAGCTACTACACTTCTTTCTGGTTGAGGGCTACCAACAGGTTATAGAAGGCCACCGTTCAGATGGCGGGTTGTTGTTATGGCTTATGTATTAGCCCCACTCATTTCCCTTCATCTAGATGCTATTGCTTTCAACACAGTGCTTCTCCATCACTTGTACTATGTACTGAATGGATTTTAACTCAGGTCATCTCTCCGCTCCTCTTCCACTCTCTGCTCCTTCCCTGCTTCTGTCTGCGGGAATGGAGGTCTTCAACACGACCCTTGTAGATCAGATTTGTTATAGAGGATGAAAGCAGACAGGGTAAAGCAATGATTATTTCTATGAGCTCTTTAATTTCCTCTTACTTTCATTTAAGAAGAAAACTCAGTTTGTTTTTATGGAAAACATTAAGGATTATTTCTTCACTGGTCCTTTGCGTCCAAATTGAGACCTATATGTATAGCCTTTTATGTGAATACCAACTAGAAATTTAGATCTTTTTTGCTGTACAAGGCAAAGATCAAAGCAGCAGACAATATCTAGGAAAGATAACAGAGAACCCTGAATTACAGTACTTCAGTGACATAAAATAAATACAATCAATCCCCCTGGCAATTCTGTTCCAATTAGACACACAGGTGACCTCCATACTTTCCTGTTCAGTGTTCACCTGCTGGGCTTCTTAGGTATTAATGTGACACCAGCTTTAAATCTTGTTCTTTCAATAACATCATCCTCTACCATTTAGCTTTGGGGTTGGGAGGATGTCAGAAGTCAGTGAGCTCAGTGGAGTCTGGGGAAGTGCTGAGACTTGCTCAAGTTCACAAAACTAATTGATGGTATAGTCAAGCCTAGAACACAGGCCTCCTGTGCCCCAGCCTGGCATTATTTCAGCCAAATAGCTGTTCTCTTTACATGAAATTTAGTTTTCTTTCAGGAAGTGTTTTTGCTCTTCCTTTTCCAAGCGAGTGTAGTGTAGTTCAAGGTCTGATCTTTGAACGCAAAGGACAGGACTTTCCTGCAGAGCCATCTACTTCAACACTCTCTCATTTCAGCTAGAGCAGCAACACTTTGCCCTCCTACCAACAGAATAGGATAGAATAGAATAAAAGCTTCAGATAATGAGACAGCTAATTCAAGATGTAATTTCAAAATTAAACAACGGTAATTCCTTAGTTTTGATCATTGTACTGTGGCTATGTAAGCTGTTAACACAAAACTCTGGGTAAGGGATATAAAGGATCTCTATACTCTTTGCAACTTTCCTGTTTGTCTAAATTTAGTTCAGATTAAAAAGGTTTAAAAAATTGATTTTGAAATATACTGATGGCTTTCCTACCTAACCTTATTCTTGAAAGAAAATGTGCATGTATAATTCCTCAGAAGGTTCTTTACAAATTCTGTCCTTACACTGTGTCAACACAGGAAGTTTGATAAGTTCCTCTTATCATCTTGTGAAAATTACATTTTGTTAATGGCTATTAACCATTATATGATAGACTATGCACTCAGTAGCTGTAATCCGCACATAGCAGAGCTATGAGAGAGAAACAAAAAGTACTCTTGGGGGCAATGCAATGACTGGATAATCCTCTTTTGGAAAAGCTACAGTGCTCCGCTTCTCCCAGGGGGGAAAATGCAGTTAGTATCAATTGGAATCCAAAACTGGTAGCTACCTCCAAGCCCATTTCTACATTTAAAATCCATGTAATTGTTTCAGATGCAGCCTAGATGTATTTAACCTTATCTCCTGCAATTGCCCCAAATGGATCTTGCAATGCATTTATATTCACCAATTAACTGTTGAGTGACTACTATTTGGAAAGCATCATTCTAGTTGGAAAGACAGGCAAGTAAGTAGATTATCATTATATAGTTTGTTAAGTGCTATGGTGGTAGAGGGAGTCACCTGGTTCTTTTAATGTACAGACGATCGGTACTTCTAATTGGGCCTTTGGAGTGGAGGTGCCAGGGAGGATTTCCAGAAGAAGGGACTACTTGGGGCTGAATCTTTAAGGAGGGTACAGAAGGCAAGGTCTGTAGAGAGGCGTTCTAAGCACAGAGAGGAATATGAGCACAGTTATAAGAAAAATTTGATTTGTTTGGGCAAATAGTCCATCACAGTTGGGTCATGAGGGGTACATGTATGTGGGCAGAGTACTGGGGCAAGAGTCTCTCGCTCTGAACCCTTTGTGGGGAGGACAGTGGCGTGGACTAACTTTTGTCTCAGAAAAATGGAAAGTGGATTGCAGGTAAACTAGAACGGGAACAGAGTCTAGTGAGAAGGCTATTGCAATAGAGCAGGTGAGAGAGAATAGTGGCTTGGAGAAGGATGGTGGCAGTGGGATGTGAGATATACTAATTAAAATTATATTTAGGGGGTATATTTAAAAGTACTCGGTGCTTTTTTGGATGTGCGCATTTAGTGAGAGTAAAAGATGATGTCCAGATTTTTGCTTTTCCATAATGAGTTAGCTATAGCTTCAACTTCTTACTGAGCACTTCCTCTACCTCCTTGTCTTAACTGAAACCTGGCTTTGCTAAGGACACTACTTTCCTTGGGCCATCTCAAATGAAAAGGGAAGAATGAAGGGAACACTCTATGCTCTCAGATACAGTTTATGGGGATGGCAAAAAGACATAGGTCAAATAACGTTTTACCGTTTTGCACTCAGTTAAAATCAATGAAATTCCAATATGCAATGTTATATTGGTGTCAGGGGTACAATAGAAATAGAATTCAGCAATTCTATACACTACTCAGTGTGCATCAGGATAAGTGTACCCTTAAACCCCTCTATGCCAATCATCCTCACCCCCTCACCTTCCCTTTGCTAAGTATCAGTTTGTTCTCTATACTCAAGAGCATGTTGTTGTTTTCTTTGGTCTCTTTTTTCCTTTGCTCTTTTTTTAAATTCCAGTTAGTTAACATACAGTGTAACATTAGTTTTAGGTGTAGAATTTGTGATTCGTGACTTACATATAATACCCAGTGCTCATTACACTAAGTCATTTGTTTTGTTTCTTAAATTTCACATATTGGTGAAATCATATGGTATTTGTCTTTGACTGACTTATTTCACTTAGCATTATAATCTCTGGATCCATCTATGTTGTTCTAAATGGCAAAATTTCATTCTTTTTAAACAGTTGAATGATATACTATTCCCTCCTCTCTTTATATAGAAATATAATATATATTATATATAGAAATATAAAATATAAAAAAATATATATATATTTATTTATCCAGTCATCTGTCGATGGACACTTAGGTTGCTTCTATAATTTATTTAGCTATTGTAAATAATGTTGAGATAAACATAAGGGTGCATATGTCTTTTCGAATTAGTGTTTTTATATTCATTGGGTAAATATGCACTAGTGGTATTGCTGGATCATATGGTAATTCTATTTTTAATTTTTGGGGGGACATCCATTCTATTTTCTGGAGTGGTTGCACCTGTTCGCCTTCCCACCAACAGTACAAGAGGGTTTCTTTTTCTCCACATCCTCGCCAACACTTGTTTGTCATGTTTCTGATTTTAGCTGTTTTGACAGGTGTGAGGTGATATCTCATTGTAGTTTTGATTTGTGTTTCTCTGTTGATGGCTGATTTTGAGAATCTTTTCATGTGTCTGTTGGCCATCTGGATGTCTTCTTTGGAGAAATGTCTCTTCATGTCTTCCACCCATTTTTATTTGGATTATTAAAATGAATGACATTACTCTTGCTCTGTCACTGCTCAAACTGTGGACATGGAATGATAGCATCACCATTGGTCTCCATGGCCTTTTCTAGACTATTATTCATCTGTGCTGTGGTTAAATCTCTTTGCTGTCATGAAAGTTCTAACATTTATCTCTAAAAACTCTTTTATCTCCATATTACAATCAAGTAGCCTACTCATTTATCTAAGACTTTGGCACCTGGTTCACAGTCTTCCTCTACATTCTAAGTCCCAGTTATCCTCGGATAAGATCAATACCTACATGGATGACCTGTTCAAATACCCTGGCCTCCTAGTTCTAATGACCTTGTCTAGTCCTCCTCGGTTAGCCTTCCCCAGAGGATTACTCTGGATTTTGTCATCATGCATAACTGCTTCACCTCTGCAAGTATCCCATTTTAATACCACAATCACCTTTCCTTCCAGCTTTGTAGTTTATTCCTATCACTATTGTTACTTTACCTGTGTAAGACATCAAACCACTTGCCCCTCTATTATTTTCCTAATCAACCTTCCACTTTCTTCACTTTCCTTCTAAAACAGCCTATTTTTATAATTAATCCCTTCGATAACATCTTTGTCAATAGCCCAAACACTTTACGTTATCTGTCTTTTCATTTCATCAACCTGAAAACAACCCAACCTTGTATCAATCCAACAGTCCACCTTCTCCGATTGTGCCAAAAGGCAGTTGAATACTGCAAAGACTGTGATTCAACAGAAGAGGTGAATTCTAATAAGAATTCACGATCATGAACTTCCTGTGGGCCCTTGAGTCTTCCTGAAAGAAACCCGTTATATTTCTATGGTCATTCTATTCCCTCTCTTCACGAAGACTATGTCAATACTTTTCTTCAAACTCTAACCCTGTCTCAAGTCATGTTTTGTAGATGACCTTTTATCCTGTCTTACTAGGAAAAATGAAGATACAAGAAGGAAACGTCTTCATTCCCCCTATCAAACATACAAGGCGATCTATATCTGAACTGCACCCATTTCATCTTCCTTCCATTTTGTCATAATATAGGACCTGTCTGTCCTTTAGTCTGAGGCTGGGCAGTCATCTATAGCTTCAGATCCATCAGTTTCGATTTTCCCAGGATCTTTACATTCAGGAACTTTAAACTACTGTTTACTTTTTTTCTTTATTATTTTCAAACTAATAGACTATTTATATCAGCTTTTATACATGTTCAATTCTCTTTCACTGAAAGCAAAATAAGCACCCATTTACTGATCACTCTTCTCCTCTGTCCAACCAAACTTTTATTTATTTATTTATTTATTTATTTATTTATTTATTTATTTATTTATTTATTATTTTTCCATAACCCAGCCACCCTTTCCCTTCCCTCTACCCCCCAGCAACCCTCAATTTGTTTCCTGAGATTAAGAGTCTCTTATTGTACAACCAAACTTCTAAATAGGTTGTTTATACTCATTGCCTCCACTCCATCCCTCCTATTCACTCCTCAACCCAACACAATTCAACAGCCATCCCATGTGCCACCAACTATCTTTTGCTAAAGTCATTAATGGACTGTCACCAAATCCAAAAAAAGCAATTCTTATTTTACTTGAGTTCTCATTAACATTCAACCTGTTGACTAATTCCTTTTTTTTGAGAAAAAATAAAAGCTTTTATCATACAACCATTTCTTTTCTTTTTTTATTTTTGGTACAGTACTTTTTTTGTTTTCCTTCTTCATCTCTTACCTCCCCTTTTCTCTGGCTACGTGGCAGGAGTAATCTTTTCCTTTACCTTCACCCCAAACCTCAAGATTCCCCTTTCTTTTGCAGTTTGGGTGTTTTACATGGTAAGAGAAGTTGCCTGCAGAGTCCTTGGCTTCTTCACACCTGCTGCCAAGACGACTGTGGATCAAGGAGAAAGTTGTGCAGATGGGACTCCAGGTCCTAAGCTGGGTTTCAGTTAAGACCAGCTCCGTGATCTAATTTATATTATTGGAGATCCATATAATATTTCATTGGTAAAAACAATGTTTTCTGCACATACCCACATTTATATGTATACACACACACACACACACACACACACAGGCACTGGTGCACCCACAGGCCTAGTCCAATGGCTGCCCTGAGCCTAAGACTAAGAAACAAAGTGTGAATATCATTTTGAGTTTTAGATATCTGACTGCTTCTAGTGCACAAGTCCTTTGGAGAGACAAAGCCTTGTGTGTAAGGCCTCAAATGGTATGTGGTATACTGGTTTCAGCGGTTCCTCATTCTTACTCACAGGAAAAATATGTTCCTTTATCCCATTGCCTGAACTTGATGAATCTTGGAGTTTCTAACCCCACATCTATTTAATCTGTCATGGCATCTAAAGCCTTTTGCTGATGCCCTAAAATGAAAATTGCCAACCTGGGATGGCAACATCTAAATAAGACTGATGAGTATACTAATTATTTCAGGGGATAGATGCTCTATAAAGAGGACTGATGGGAAACACTATCAATGTTAGCTACCAAGAAAAGGAAAGACAGCATTTTAGCAAATAGGATGCTTAATCAGCAAAAGAAGGCCTTCTAAAGATCAGTTTAAATCTTAAGCATGGAAAGTATGTTAGTGAATGTCAAGTTGAATATTCAGTCTGCTCTTTCCAATTTAAGTTTGATTCAGAGCACATTTATTGGGGCTTGGTATATGTCAAGGACTCTGCCCCATGCCACGGGGCATCCAGAGGAATGAGTCATGGTTCCTACCCTTAAGGAGCTTACAATATATCATGTACAGGTCACATGTCTTTTGCACCAAATGTTCAAACCCTAAAGTCTCTGAACTGCTGAAGGTGAGTTGAGAATTCAGAGTGCAATGGAGGCCAAATCAACAAACAAAATACTATGACACTGCTCAGTATCCAGTTTCCAGAAAGACCCAGATAGGAAGTATAGCTTTTTCCAAGGAGGGCTTAACATACCCTCTATGTTGGCACAGCGCTCAGAGAATACAGATAAAATAGAAAGAATGCATCTGGCAGAGCGAACATATATCATTTGGGCTAAAAAGAAAATATAGCAGCATTATGAATCCATTCCTATAAATCAGTAAAGCTGGGAACCAATATTTTGTGTGGTCAACTGAGTCAAAGAGGCTGAGCGGTTACATAGGAGGAGAAGTAATGGTTGCTTATTGGGTTTATTAATATTATGACCTCTGCCATCACTGCTGCTGCTAGTTTTTGTTCTCTGCTCCAGGCCTTTTTATAAAAATTCTATTCATATTATACTATTCCATCCCTCCAAGAACTTTAAGTGATACATATTCATATTTTTATTTTATCATTGAAATAGCTAAAGCTTACAGGTTAACTAATTCATCTAGAACTTCACTGGCTGGATGTTGATGATTGGGACAGAAACTATTTGAGTGGATAATAGGAATGAGGAGGCAGGTTGAAATGGGGTAAGGAGAAACTTACATGAGAAAGTACAGCTAAGGAGCAGAGGAAACATATTTGGAATTAATTTTTTAAGATTTTGTTTATTTTTCTGACAGAGAGAGATCACAAGTAGGCAGAGAGGCAGGCAGAGAGAGAGGAGGAAGCAGGCTCCCCACTGAGCAGAGAGCCCGATGTGGGCCTCGATCCCAGAACCCTGAGATCATGACCTGAGCCAAAAGCGGAGGCTTTAACCCACTGAGCCACCCAGGCACCCTGGAGTTAATTTTTGGCATGAAATTTTTTAACTAAAGAAGGGAGGAGCTCTCTAAGAAGGAAGAAGACAAAGACTAGTGCAGAGATAGGTCACTTTATGACATTTGATAGACAAAAACTGAAGCACTTTTTGTCAATGGAATCTATTTCTTTTGTGAAGGAAGAGACAAAATCATCTTCTAGAAAGAAAAGAGAAGGTGGGGTCAGAATTTTGGAAGAGGGTAGTCAGGCTCGAAATACAACTTGGAGGGAGTAGAAGAGTCAGTTGAGAAGAGAGATATAATAGAACTGCTTGGCAGTGTTGAAGATTGATTTATTTAAGGTTTGTGATCATATATTTATAGTAATATGAACCTGCACTCTTTTAGAATTCTCTCTTGCAGCCCTGGGATTCTTCACTGCAGGGAGAGAAAAGGTGAATGTTTGAATTTTAGTTCTTGTTGGGATTTGCCAGATAAGTGCAATGAAAGACAGATGGGCAAGGGAGATTAGGATAATGTCAGTAGTGTCACTGATGTGATAGAATGTGGAATCTAAGCTGGATAAAGAAGGCAGTGAAGAAAGTCAAGGACTGATCAATAGGTAGAGAGTAGAGAAGTTGATGGGCTGAATGTCATTTGGAGTGGGGGCTAATTTAAAACTCACAATGGGGATGCTTTAAGCCAGCTTAGAGTTAGAGATAGTGTTCAAGAATGATATGTTTGGGGGCACCTGGGTGGCTCAGTGGTTAAGCCTCTGCCTTCAGCTCAGGTCATGATCCTGGAGTCCTGGGATCGAGTCCCACATCGGGCTCCCCGCTCGGCAGGAAGCCTGCTTCTCCTCTCACTCCCCCTGCTTGTGTTCGCTCTCTGGCTGTGTTTCTCTCTGTCAAATAAATCGTTAAAAAAAAATAAAAAAAAAAGAATGATATATGTTTGAATCAATGCTTTCAGGAGCAGCATAATTTCAGGTAATAACAGAGTCCATGGTATGAATGTGAAAATGGGTAGATAAGCTGGAGTAGAGAAGGCCGCTTAGTTCTTTTTGGATATGCTAAACTTGACCTAAATTCCGAGTGTTTGCATTGCTGCTCTCGTTATTTCTATAACCTGTATAAAGAGATGACCTATGGTGTGTTGAGATACTAATTTTTGCCTTGTTCTTGCTATAGGAAAATAAAAAAAAGAAAAGGCAATATTGCCCCCCCACACACTCAAGCCTTGTGTTCCAAGATGTAGGCCACTCGTTCTAAGCTACAGTGCTATCCCTCCCCACCCCCCTCAACATGAACACCACCAGGAGGCACTTTGGAAATGGGTTGGAATGTTTCTGGTTGGAGATTAGGAAACACTACTGGCACTCAGGCAGGGGAGCCAGGCCACCCCTTTTGCAGACTTTCTGCAAAGCTAGAACAGGCATTGCAAAAAATTCTGCCATTTTCTGCACTATTTTCGAATGTCTTCTTAAGCATTATTGTAAGTGTAAAAAGTGTGTATCAGAGTGTAGAACCAAATTCAATTTTATATAAACACCTAAAATGTTTGTTGTATATTTTAATAACTATAAAATTTCAAAGAGATGCAAAATTCCATAAAAAATGGGAGACCCTGTCTTTAGTTTTGTTGGAAACTTGTCAAGATTTATTCACCATGTCAGAAGATAAGATAGATAGTAATACGAAATCTGCTAGACATATTTGAGGTATCTGTATATGCATTTGTAACTGCTATATGCAAATTGGTAAAAGGAAAATTTTACTTCTAAGTCCTTTCAAGGGAAATAAATATTACTAAGTTAACATATATATGAATTGCAGTGATCTCAGTAGATTTTATCCATAAAGGTTGTTTTAAGTATATTATGAACACTATTATTGCAATACAATAATTAGTCCAATTAGACATCTTAATTGTAAATATTTCATATAAAAATTTTTAATTTTGGTGTTGCCTATTGCTTTTCAGTCTCATTCTGATCTTATCCCCTGAGGTCTATCATAACGTCTCTAAAACTTCTTTTGTTAGCTTCCTTTTTTAAAAAAAATATTTATTTATTTTAGAGAGAGTGAGAGAGCATGAACATAAGTGGGGGAAAGGGCAGAGGGAGAGGGAGAGGGTGAGAATCTCAAGCAGACTTCTAGCTGAGCAAAGAGCCCGATGCGGGGCTTGATTTCACGATGAGATCATGACCTGAGCAGAAACCAAGAGTCAGATGCTTAACTTACTGAGTCACCCAGGTGCCCCTAGCTCCCTTTTATTATTTAGTTAACATACAGTGTCATATTAGTTTTAGGTGCCCTCCTTAATACACTTCACCCATTTAGCCCATCTCCCTCACCTCCCTCCCTCAACCCTTAGCTTGTTCCCTCTAGTTAAAAGTTTGTTTCCTGGTTTACCTCCCGTATTTCCCTTTCTATGTTCCTATGTTTTGTTACTTAAATTCCACATGTGAGTGAAATCACATGGTATTTGTCTTTCTCTGACTTACTTTGTTTAGTGTAATACTTGCCAGCTCCATCCACGTTGCTGCAAATGGCAAGATTTCATTCTTTTTAATGGCCGAGTAATATTCCAGTGTGTGTGTGTGTGTGTGTGTGTGTGTGTGTGTGTGTGAGAGAGAGAGAGAGAGAGAGAGAGAGAGAGAGAGTGTGTGTGTGTGTGTGTGTGTGTGTGTGTGTGTGTGTGTACTGCTGGATCAGAGGGTAGTTCTGTTTTTAACTTTTTGAGCAAACTCCATACTGTTTTCCAGAGTGGCCGCATCAGTTTACATTCCCACTATTAGCTTCTTTTTCAAATATTCTCTCTATTCCTCCATTATTTACTGAAAGACAGGCTCTCTAAGGTCCCATCACATGTGAGAGACTATAATATAGACCTAGGAATGTGATGGGATTTCACATTAGATGATATATTTTCAATGATACTTCTTGTAGGGAAGTAGGGATCCTGTACTTGTAGGGATATAACATCTTATAACCCTTAAAAATGAGGACCAATTAATTAGTGAGAAGAGCAACCTTGTTTCTTTTCTCACTGGAGTGTGTAATTTGTTGGCATATTATTCCCATGACAATAAAGGCTGTTTCTCTTTTTTCTCTTATGATACATGACTCTGTCAAGATCGTTATTACTTATTCTAATGCCTTTTCACTCATTAATGTCTTTTTAAAAAAGATTTTATTCATTTATTTGACAGAGAGAGAGAGATCACAGGCAGGCAGAGAGAGGAAGAAGCAGGCTCCCCGCTGAGCAGAGAGCCCAATGTGGACTTCGATCCCAGGACCCTGAGATCATGACCTGAACCGAAGGCAGAGGCTTTAACCCACTGAGCCACCCAGGTGCCCTAATTAATGTCTTTTATTTAATTTCTCCCTTATGATTCAGTTCTGACATAATATTTTTTTATCTTAAGTATGTGAGTATGGTAGATTTGATTATGTGTGACTTTCTACCCAGGATAGTAAAATGGGCGATATAAAATATTTGTTAGAAAAGGGAACACAAATTTGATACATTTGATGTCCGATTTTGTAGGATTCAATGTTAGATCCTTCAAGGGATCACGCTGGACTTGAGGAAAGGGAAGCTAGTGCCTGGATCAAAAGTAAGTGACCTGCCCTGGGATACTCAGGGGATTCCCCTAGGGACGGCAAGTGGGTTTATGTTTTAATTTTGGTAGTGAATTCCTTGCATGGAAGGCATTTGTTGTCTGCTTCTGGGCACATCTCCAATGGGGATATGGTACAGGGAATGAACAGGGAGGCTGGGCAACAGATGTTTCAGCTTGGAAGTTTCCATGCTTAGGCTTGACATAAAGGGAATGGAGCCACTTGTGCTTGAATGAAGTAGTCTGGTCATGAGCGAGGACCACGATAGACTGAGGACCAGAGGCTCATCATCACAATTTTCTGACTGAATAGCCCTTTTGTCTCCTGTTTAAACCCATAGGGAAAAGGAGTCCCCCAAAGCCCTGCTGAGATTGAATTTCCTATCTGTTGCAACAGTTGGGGCTAAATTAGATTTGTTTGATTTAAAAAAGAAAAAAGAAAAAGTCACTAGCCCTGGTGAAGAGTGCACTGGTAAAGACTCAAACCAGTTACCCTTGAATGTGATAATATTATTTTAGACATATTCTCATCTGAGACACATTGAAAAACCTTTAGTGAGGAATGATTATTTATATGGTTCTGTTCCTGCATATTCCAAAGAACTAGTAGCTTCTGGTGACCTTCTGTCCTATCCCTCTGGCACCTTGGAATGCATATCTTTTTATTTTTAAATTTCCACATCCACTAGCATCTCTGTGTGAAGGCTCCAGGGAGTAAGTGAATGTGAGGTTCCACTCTCCAGAAAGATTCACACATCTTTCTCTGTTTTTTTACACTGTGGAGGGCATGGTAATACTTTGGCAAAAAGAAGAACTTCAAATTGTCAAATCCCAGTGCTTTTGTGAAGCTGGTGTTTGTAAGAAAGTAGACTGAATTCATCAGGGTCAGACAGTAGTTGGAATAAATCACCAGGGGAGACCATGAGTGGCAGGGGGAAGCTACTGGGGTGCATACACTTGGGAAATGAGAAAACAGATCTTTGAGCTCTGTGCTTACTCAACAGAACTCTCTGGACATATCACTTAGGAGTGATTGGTTGGTGAATTAAAATGTCTGCATTTGTGTTTCCCCTTGAATGACTGTTGCACAATGAATGCTTTTGAGGAGAGATCTATATGGCTTATTTTTTTTACTCAACTGAAAGCTCTGGAATTCAAGACAAGATATATCAGTTGTGTGGCTTCATTGTGTGAGTCGTCACAAAATGAGGTGGGGAAGAAATATTGCTCTTTAAAAGTTAGTGAACCGTGGGGATCTTACGTGGGATTGTAAAGAGTTCAAACTGGTCAAGGAAAGAAATGGCAGATAGACAACTCAGAGAGGGTTCAGGCTCTGTTTGAAAGACACGGCCATTGATTTCAAAGGGCTTTCCTTTCAGAGATGCACAACCCAGGCCTTGGGGACTTCAATAGATGGTCAAAAAATGTCCATGTTATTGCTTTGGGCTTTTTGCTAAATACAGTTTCCACATCCATCCTCAAGACAAGTTTATAGCTAGCTCCACAGCACATAAACTTCTTTGAAAAGGTCCCCAAATGGTTAAATTTCATCAAACAAGTGGTTACTTTGAAACGACTCATTAGCATCCTGTCACTAAGCAGGGCCTTGACTGAATTAAGTTGCTTGTTTTCAAACACCTGTTAGAAAATGCACCATATGCCGGCCACTCGAATCGAAGAGAATTCTCAGAAACAAAATCTTGGACATCTTTTAAAAACAAACAAGAGTCGCCAAAGCATTTTATGTCTCCCTGGGGAGGACTGGCTTCTGGGTGTCTTTTAGTACCTGATTTGCAACTATTGCAGGAGTAAATCATGATCCTTATAAAACCTTCGTTCTGCCCAGCCTCTCAGCAGCAATTGACATTTTTGGCCTCCCTGTTTTGCGACTCTATTCTTCATTGTCTGTTGGCTTCCTGTGTCCCCACTTGAGCTCTATGGCTATCCCCCACTGGGGTCCCGTTCTCTGCACCTCCCCAAAATGCTGACTTATTCATATCCTGTTGTATTGTAGGCTCTGTTCTCTCCTCTGCACGAACTCTCTGGTGATCTCCTCTTCCACTGGCCTTCACTTTTCCTCTGCATGTGCTGCCATTCTGGTAGCCACTAGCCAGGTGTGGCTCTTGAAGCCTAAATGAATTAAAAAGAGAAAAAAAGAAAATTCAGTCACACTAGTCCTGTTTCCAGGGCTCCACAGAATGTTTCTATCACTACAGAGAGTTCTATTAGAAAATGTTGTTTATGACAGATAGGTCTCTAGGCCAGACATGTCTCTGGGGCCTCAGACTCCTAAGAGCCTACCAGACATTTCCATTTGGATGTTCCATAGGCCTCACAGACAAATTAAATTATTTCCCCCAAACAGCTCCTTTCCTGGAAGTTTGACTGGGGCCTTGAATGCAGAAATAAGGAATTTCATCTGTACTCTTTATAAAGAGGAGAGCCATCTTACCAGGTAATTAAATTCAAAATTGGCAGTTCTTTCTTTATTTTTTTAAAAAAATTTTATTTATTTGACAGAGAGAAACACAGCCAGAGAGGGAACACAAGCAGAGGGACTGAAAGAGGGAGAAGCAGGCCTCCCGCTGAGCAGGGAGCCCGATGTGGGACTCGATCCCGGGTCTCCGGGATCATGACCTGAGCTGAAGGCAGTCGCTTAACCAATTGAGCCACCCAGGCACCCCAGTTCTTTATTTTTTTATTTTTATTCTTTTTTTTTTTAAAGAAGACTTCCAGTTTTCAAGTGTGGCATTTGACAGTTTCTAAGTTGAATCATCCCTTTCAATGACCCTGTAACTGGTACCCATTTCCTCCCATTAAACCCCGTCCCCAAATTAATTTCACATACTAGATGCAGAATGAGGCTAACAAAGCAATCTTTGTGATAGGACTTCCACAGATTGCTTAATTGACACTTTCAAATCTCTCATTTATTTGGATTTCTAAATCAACAGAATTAGACTACAAATTAATTCATTAGTGCAAACAATAGAAAATGGGGTCAGGATTATTAGGAGAAGAATAGACAAGGAGATGAATTGATCCACAGTCAGATGCACAGGTTGATCCCTGAAACTCAGAAAAAGTAGGTCAACATTTCCCCCTCTCTCTTAATTACATGCCCACAAGCTTTCTTCTTGTCAGGTCTGGAAATCTGTGTAATTATGTTTTCATATCTGATCGGGTCCAAATTTGAAATGAAATAAACAGTAGGAACTGGTCACATTAGCAAGTGGAGCCACGAAATTACATTCATTAAGGTATTGTTCAATTATGGAGTGCAATCCTCCAGTGACCCCAGGAAAGCAAAAATTCAGTTTAAATTAAGAACCCGTGGAACTCAATTAATATATGTATTATTTTGGAAAGAATGCATTCTTTCCCCTTCTATCAAAGGGAATCTAGATTGGGAAAGGGCTTGGATAAAGAATAATTACATTTTGATGAAAAGAAGCTGAATTCACCTTGATCCAAAACAGGTCAGTAATTATCCACCCTAATGCAATATAATGATCCTTTGGATTTAAAATTATAAACCTTCAGCAAGGTAACAATCAATGTTTCCTATTTAATTTTTCCACAACATACACCGCGATTCTATACCGAATTACTAGTATGTTTTTATTACAGTCATTTCTCATGCTTTTAAAAAGTTCCCTCCTCTCTGGACAAATATATAAGTCCCACTGTCAATCGTAGCTTGTCTTCCCAACGTTGACTGTTGTTTTCCACTGCCTCCTCCCAAAGTTTTCTTTTCTTCAGGACCTTTCTCAGAACTTCCAGGAGTAAGCGAGGAAAGAGGATTTCAGCTCAGTAAGTAAAAGGGCCAAAGTGGACACCATTATCCTTGCTTGCTCTGTGTTGGCCATACTACTACAGCCCACTGCATATGCATTTGATATTTTACCGGATAACGGAACAAACCTGCAAGGCCTACAGCCTACGTGGCCATGGGAGCAAGGCACACATACGCAGACAGAAAGAGAGACAAAGAGGAAGGGAGAAACGGAGAGAGGGAGAGAAATGAAGCACCTGTCTATTATAGAAAGAGCAGACTTTCACATTCATTATGTGAAATGGTCCTGGAGCCAAACATTTTATGTTCGGAGCCTCAGTTTCCTCATTTGTAAGATGAGACTCAGAATACTTATCTCATAGAGGTGTTGAGGATCAAATGAAATAAATCTTTCAAATGCCTAATATGGTGCCCGCCGCAAAGTAACCATGCAATAAAGAATGGCAAGCATTCCAGTGATCACCCAATAGCCACATAGACATATCATTCATTTTGAGAAAAATAAATAGTATAAGCATGACATATGTTCTACACACTTCAACTATAAGGCACAGATATTTGGGCAGATGTGAAGTATGGAATAATTGAAGGAGGGCTGGGTTGGGAATCAGGGAATCAGTGTTTGAGTCTTGACTATGGCTGTTGTTAGCCAGATGATCTTGGGAAAGTCACGTAACCTTTGGAGCTGGAGTGTCTGTGACCACAAGAGAGAGGCCTCAGGACCCACCCCGGACATTTGCTGTGCTCATCCATGCAAAGGGGCTGCTGTATGTAAAGCTCTTTGCGTGTATATAAACCACGAAGGGGTGAGACCCTGTTGCTGTCCTTTGGGAAAACAGTCCCAGAGGCAGGCCCTCTCCGTGCGTGGCTGAGAAGTCTCAGACCTGAAGTCGGACAACATCTTTTGGCCCTGTGTGCGTGAAGCTTCTTCATTCTGTTTCTCGAGGGGCGACTGTCATGGTTGCAGGTTGTGTCCAGGCCTGTCTCACCCAGGAGTCCGGGAAAAGAGCCCCTAGGCGCTGGAGGTGGCGATGGGAAGGAGTGGGGCAGACTTCTTAGTGCCGGTTACAGGGGCTGGGCTGAACGCACTGATCTTCAGGGCAAGTGGGCACAATCTCGAAATCATGTTCTGTTCAGCACCATCTAGCCACCAAGTCCTAGCACGCAGTAGGTGACTAGTAAATATTGGCGGTCTCGAGTTTCACGAACCCAATACATCAAACAACTTAGAATCTACTGACTCTCCATTCGGTCACTACGCACAATGTTCAACGGAGACTTTGTGCTTCGTTCCTGGGGAAATGGTCTTTCTCATTGGTCTTTTCTCCCTGCTCAGAGAGACAGTCTTCCTTTGTACTGTCTTGAGACCTCACTTTCAAAACTCCAGTGAGATCAGGTAGCAAGCATCTTGGGGATTTTTCTTTCTCCGCCAACTCTCAGTTGCTGATCAGGTTGCCATTTTGGATTGCTAAATGGCCTTCTAATTCCCATTTCATGCTCGGTGCTTTGTCTCTTGTTGGCTGTACAGGACTGTCAGAACCTATTTACTAACCTCGCCCATCTCCTCCTTCAGAACTCTTCAGCCGGGCTCGTTTCCCTGCTCTGTATTCCGTTCACTGCTCAGCCGCCCTCACTGGCCGCCGCCGCCACTGAAGAGCCCATGGAAAGAGGCGACTGAGCTTCATGACATGTTTCGAAGAGAAATATCCACTTTTCCCCCGAATCCGTGAAGTCTGAAATACCAGACGCCTGTGTCTCTACAAAAGAGGTGCCAACAAATTACAAATGGACTTCTTTTTTAACAGAATCTCTGTGTAACTTCAAGCCATACAAGTCACATTTTTTGGGGGAAGATTTTTGCATCGAAAACATTTTTACAGACATGTATAAATGACCAAAAAAAATACAGTGTTTTCCTAAATGCTAATAAAGTTTTAACATAAAAAAATAGATTTTCTGAAGTAGCAACTGGCAGTTTGGGGATACAAATAATGTATTCGGTAAATAAATTTCACAGAGCCCAGCTAAGCACTCCTATAGACTATTCAGATCAATATTTGATGAGGATGTATCAAAGCAAAGTTATTGCTATGAGGAACCACTGCTGTCTTTTGATTGAAGTTAATGAAGCAGACATATTAGTGTAAAGCACTTGCTGGATGCATTTGAAATTTGTCCTAACCACCACTCGTGATGCTAATGGAAAATGGTAATTACTGTCCACATAATTCTGAAATAATTAGGAAAATGGGCACTTTTCGGAATCATCCTATTTAAAATGCAGGCCTAATAACAGAAAAGTTTCCAGATATGTGCTGACTTGAATCACTGAAGATAAAAGTGACAGAGTGCCTTCTTACTTTACAATTGAAATAGCTCTTCTTTTGCCATATAGCTTTAGAAGGAATGAGGGAGCTCGAAACCTTGCCAATGCCAAGGCGTAGAGAAGAGCTCAGCAAATAAAGTGTGGTAGCATCAGGATGGCTCACCTCCCCCTTACAGTTAAAGATGTTCTAGTCCTCCTGTAACTTGAGACCCCTCCCGCCTCATTCCTGTTAAAAGAAGCTTCCTGATTTGGCTGAGTCTCTAGGATACGTCCCTGAAGGCACAGATAGTAACAGTACTGACAAGGACAGGTGTGTCCCGCTCCCAGGATCAAGCCTGACTGCAACAGGTGGAAAGTTAAATGCAGGGCACGGGGAAGAAAAGACAAAGGGTTTCGGAAGCATATTGTCAATTACGAGCCAGCACTCTTCCCTGACTGCCCCCCCCCCCGCCAACATGGTAGAGAAGTTGCTCCTTCAAGAAGGGAGCCTGGGACATCATCAATAAAGAGGAGACAACGTGGTAGGCTAGCGTGGTCTCCCTGGGCCCGGGCGTGTGCATACTTTCCCAGTCGATGTAAAATGCCTTGAAAGGAATTTGTAATTGCAAACGGGAGAGCCTTACAAAGATGGAGAGGCCCAGAGCATGCAGGGGAAAGCGGTCTCCTTAGAGAAGGGTTGGTTGCTCAGGCGCTAGTGCAGGCATCCGCTGACCACTGGTGATGATTCGGGAACGCACAGATTTCCCCACGACAGGTGGCCATTCTCACATCCTATGAACGATCCTGTACATACGTTTGATCTCAAGTCTCTGCAGAGCCACCGGGTGAGGAAGGCAAGGTGGGGAAGTCACATCCCCCATTTGAGAGGGATGCACCCCTCTGCCCATCCCCGGGACCGCAGCAACCCTCCCCTGTGACTGTTGCTTTGTGCTTTGTGGGGGCTGGTCTCAGAGAGAAAAAGAGAGAGAAGGAAACAAACAAACAAACCCTGTCCTCAGAAAAGGAGAGGATGTGAAGAGACTAAGGATCTTAAAAAATGCCACTTCCTCCAGCTGTTTTCCTGGTGGTTCTCCAGGACCTCTAGCTGGACGTCCTCACCGGTCACCCTGACATTCAAGCCTCTCCATATTTGACACTTCACCCTACTTTACCCGAAGGGAAATTTTCTCCACCCTCTGAACCCACGCTGATCTGTAATACCACACTTTCTCCTATGCCGTTCCCTCCATTGGCGAGGCCGCCCTTCCCTCACCATGACTAAGCCCTGCCCAGGTGTGCTGATGCCGGCAGGCCCACCCGGTGTCTGATTGTCCAGCGGGATCCTGGGAGGCGACCGACCGTGGCAGTCGTCACGGATCCCATGGCAAGTGACTGACAGAAGTTCAACTTGATCTTGCTAAGGCAGAAAGAGAAATTTACTGGAAGGCTCTTGAGGAATTTCATATACCGACAAAAGGTGGGAAGATCAAAGGCAGCTGGGCCTTAGGGGCATTTGGAATCAGAGGCTCAAATGCTCTGCCAGTACTGTCTCTCTCTCATATTTAATTCCCTTGGCTTGACACTTTTTTTTTTCTCTCAGCTTCTTCCACATTCTGGAACATCCCACACTCTGGGAAACAATGTGGACCAACAGTTCCTATGCTGCATGTCTCATGGGCTTTCCACCAGAGGACGAATTTTGTTCTCTCCTCAGTTTCATTTCAAGTAATTCTAGGGGACTGCTTGGATGGGCCTGCTTGCTCCTGACTCTGTTTCCAGACAAAGCTCATACGGCCTGGAGCAGAATCACTTAACAGAGACCCCACCACAGGGGACCATGGGCTGAGTGTCCTGCCAGGAGGAAACAGGAAATCCCCGTGATCCTGGTGGCCTCGCTCATTGGTGTCCCCTACAGTGACCTGTGCTCTCTCAGGAATTGCCTCTTTGCTCTGCGTGGGTCACATCTCCTCTCCCAAACAAATTCCACAGCTGTTTGGGGGCAGAGCCTAGGACAACATAATATCCCTCTAGAGTCCCCATAGTACTTAGTATATTTTGATGCAGCTCGATTTATTTATACAACCATTTTTTCCCTCCAAGTTTTTACTTAAATTCCAGGTAGGTAACATACATCACAATATTAGTTTCAGGTGTAGAATCTAGTGATTCATCACCTATATGAAAACTGGGAGCTCATCACAAATGCCCTCCCCCTATACCCATCCCCCTACCCAACACATCCCCCCTGCCTACCTCCTCTGCAGCAACCATCGGTTTGTTCTTCATAGCTAAGGGCTTGCCTCTTCGTTTGCCACTCTTCTCCCCCAACCATGTTCACCTGTTTTGTTTCTTAAATTCCACATATCAGTGAAATCCCATATGATATTTGTTTTTCTCTGACTGACTTCCCTTACTGTCTAGCTCCATCCATGTCTTGCAAATGGCAAGATTCTGTTCTTTTTGTTGGCTGAGTAATATTCCATTATATTATATATATATATAATATATTATATATATATATACCTCTCACCTCTCTGTCTTCACATATGATATTTCCTCCACCCATAATACCTTCTCGATTCTTTTTCCCCTGACAGAAAAGCCCACTGGGCCTCTAAGACTCAGTTCTATGTAACCACTTCTGGGAAGCCTGTCCAGACCACATCCCCTTGTCCCTTTATCCCAAGGCTAGATGAAGTGTCCCTCGTCTGTGCAGTGTAATCATTTTCTTCTTGGTCTCATGGATGGTTCTCAAAATATGGCCCCTGGACCATCAGCATTACCTGGGAACTTGTTAGAAATGCATATTCTTGGGTCTCACTCCAGGCCTAAGGAATCAGAGATTCTGAGAGTATATTTAGCAATCTCTGTTTATTTTTTAAATATTTTATTTATTTACTTTAAGAAAAACAGAGAGTGTGCATGAGCAGGAGGGAGAGGCAGAAGGAGAGGGGGAGGGAGAAGCAGGCTCCCCACTGAGCAGGGAACCCAACTCAATCTTAGGACCCTTAGATCAAGACCCAAGCCAAAGGCAGATGCTTAACTGACTGAGCCATCCAGGCGCCCCTGGCTATCTGTGTTTAAATGAGCCATCCAAGTAATTCTGATGCATGCCCAAGTTTGAGAACCAATGAGACAGGCATCCCTAGCAGTCTACGCGGTCTAGCTCATAGTAAGTATTTAGTAAACTTTTTATATTTTTTTAAGATTTTTATTTATTTGTTTGAGAGAGAGCATGAGCTGGGGTGGGGAGTGGGGCAGAAGGAGAGGGAGAAGCAAACTCCCCACCTCGCAGGGAGCCTGACACGGGGCTCAATCCCAGGACTCTGGGATCATGACTTGAGCTGAAAGCAGACACTTAACCCACTGAGCCACCCACATGTCTGTTGGTAAAGTTTTGGTGAATGAATGAATGAATCAATATTTCCTACTTTACCTGAGGTTTGGGATGTGTTGTTTCTTCTTGCTTGTTTTTCATGTACTATCAACAGGTAGATGACTGATTGATTTCCATTCATTTGTTAGACCATCCATTTATTTACTCAGGTGTTAGACTATCTAGAAAACTTGACATCCAGAGTAGAATTCATACTCTTGGCCAAAACAGTGGTACAACTACCAGGAGTCTTTGGGGAGCCTTCTTCCAAGGCTGTGGGCCCCAACTTCATAAACATGATCACTTCCATTGATACCCTTTTCCAGAGAAAAACATGTTCTGGCAGCTGCTTTGAGCCTTACAAGATTTAAAAAAAAAATGCCCTTACTTAATCCTGATGCTTCCAAGTCATCTTCACTGATAAATCCTGGGCTTCAGTTGTAAACAGATTAAAGACTGAAAACTTCTTTGGCACATTCTTTCCCGAACTTTATTGTGGTCTATGAGTTACTTGGTTCCTTTCAGAGAGAGAGCAATCTCGGCACACTGGGCTGAGCAGGGCCGCCCTGTACCTTGGCAGAGCCTAGTGGGAGTGTGTGCGAGAGACTGAGCTGTCTCAATAGCCCGATGTTATGCTTTCAGCAAGCTTTTGAGAACAAAGTCTCTGTTTTTATTGCTCTCCCTGCCAGTGATTGCGACTGGCTTCTTTCAGTGGGACATTCCATGCCTTTGCACTGAGTGCCAAAGCAGGGCATCCCCTATGTGCTCCAAGCTCCTCACAGAGCCCTGCAATGAGGCCATTCTGGAGGCTAACCCACACACAATTCTCCGATAATCTTTTCCTGCATCCCAAAGAAGACAGTAAATATAAAGCCCCCAAGAGCAAACATGCTCTTTATTACACCAACTTGTTACATTACAAAAACTGTAAGTAATTTGTTTCTGGAAATGTGTTCTACATGGTACAAAAACTGTAAGTAATTTGTTTCTGGAAATGTGTTCTACATGGTAATGTCCAAAACTTATGCCACCCACATACACCCAAAACTGACTTAAGAGAATGAACTGCTTAAAGCTTGGAGGTTGAGGTTAAAGCAATGACGGAAGCATAAATTATGTAGAGAGGTTTCACACATGTGATGTCAGATTGAGCTGTATAGAGCAATTCCAGAAGACCAGTCTGTGGTTACATCACAACACCCAGAGATTCACATTTAACGTGCAGATTCACCTGGAGTGTTTCATTCAGTAGGTTCAGTAGGTCTCTTCATCCACGAAATTGTTATTGTTATCAGTTGCCCCGGTAATTCTGATGTTCAGCTACTGCTGGGAGTTACTGGATTAGGTAGTGTTCAACTCTCCTTCCAATGTAGTCTGTTATGTTTTGTTTTACCACCACACACTTTGTGATTCTCTCTCTGTCTCTGTCACACACACACACACACACACACACACACACACACACACACACACTACTATCCAAATAAGGGAGGTAATACCAGTTTCAACATTGTATCCAAGGTCAGAAATACTGGGTTATGGTCCCATCTCTGCTGGTACACTCGCTGTTGCTTTCAGTTTCCTTATACACAAAACAAATGGTCCAATAGTCTGCTGGTGAAAAGAAAAAAAGAAGAAGGCTTGATTTGTAGTGTTTGTAGCATTTGCCGGTTTGCATGGTATAAATAATCCCACCTGTCTTGGCCGCTTCCAAGCTATCAATGTGGTGCCACTGAACATGAACTTGAGAGGAGATGCACACACTCCATTCTCCCAAATTAGTATAAACTGGCCCCAGCTCAGCACTGACCAGCTCCCTCCTAACTCCCTCCTCTATGTTCCATTTTATGTACTTAATGAATTAATAATGGTAGCACCTTCTCTTAAAAAAAATGAAAGTCAGTCACTTGTGGTATGGAGGGAGTCTGAGCTTTGTAGTTGGAAAGAATTTTAAATTCCAGCTCTGCCATTTGAACCTTTGAAAGAACAATTAACTTATGTATCCTGGCTTTCTCATTTGTAAACAAAACACCCCTTTTTAGTGAGGAGTAATGAGTGAATGCCTGTAGAGTACCTAGCAGAGTGTCTAGTATCTGTAACATGCAAATGAATTAAATAAGAAATGAAAGAGAAAAGCAATAGCAGTCATAGTATTAGAAACACCAGCCCTAGACTGAGTAATATCCCATTGTATGTGGATATTGCATTTTTTTTTATCCATGGAAGGCCCTGGAAGATGTTAAGTGAAGTGAGTCACAGAAGGACAAATACGGCATGATTCCACTTACCTGAGATATCCTAGTCAAACATATAGAAGCAGGGAATAGAATAGTGGCTGCCAGAGGCTGGGGGAGAGGAAATGGGGACTTGCTAATCAATGAGTATGGCTTACACTTATTCAAGGAGAATAAATTCTAGAGATGTTACATAACATCGAGCCTTTAGTTGACAATACTGTATTATATGCTTAAAAACTTATTCAGAGGGTAATACACAAAAAAGAGGAAGGAGACACATGAAGTCTTCTAGAGGTGGTGGATATATTTCTTACCTTGTTTATGGTAATGGTATAATAGGTGTATGCATACATCTGAACTCTTCAAAATGTGTACATTAAATATGGTAACTTTTTGTATATCAAATATACCCCAACTTAAGAAAAAATACTAGCACCAGGCAGGAAAATTGCCCCAAGGGAGAATATGAAAGGGAATTCACAATAAAACTCAAGGTTAACGATAACATTACTTACTGTTTTATTGAGAACTTTCCATGTTCTAGGCACTGTGCTAAGAGTTTTACATGGTTATCTGATTTTGAAAGCTCAGAGAGCTACAAATGTTATAAACCACACTGTCACTTTAAAAACATCTTTCAGGGCACCTGGGTGGCTCAGTTGGTTAAGCCACTGCCTTGGGCACAGGTCATGATCCTGGAGTCCCGGGATCAAGTCCCACATTGGGCTCCCCACTCCATGAGGAGTCTTCTCCTGACCTCCCTTCTCATGCTCTCGCTCATTCTCTCTCTCTCAAATAAATAAATAAAATATTTTTAAAAAAGATTTAAAAAAAACTTAAAAAATAAAAACAAACAAAACATCTTTCAGATGTCTTAAAAGCTAGTTTTAGATTTGAGCTTCTGCACAGGACAATTTTTAGGAGGATGAATCTGGAGATGAACAGAGAGATGAGACCAATTTACCACAGTCCCAAGCTTTGTACTTTGCTTTCAAACCAATTCATTTGTGAAGTCGTTCAGTGCATATCCACTACATGCAAGATACTGAACAAGTCACTGGGGGGAGGAAGAAATGCAAATGTGAATAATCCAGGGCCTCTTTATTAGTGAGCGAGACAGCCTCAGGCATAAATCACATTGATTTAAAGCTTACTCAAACCAATTTTTCTCATGGTCCCTTAGACTGTTTGTCTTCCAAGTCATTCACCTGGGCCTCTTATTTTCAGCCTTTTGTTCTAAACACAATGTGCTCTCTTTTGAAGCTCCAGGAGGAATGTTTCAGTGGGTGTGTAGTGAAAAGACATCAGGGGTTGAAACCCTATCTCTACCCTATTTACTAGCTGTAGCAGCCAGGACAATTTCCATGACCACCTTTTATTTCTTTTATTTTTATTTTTTAAAATTTATTTTAATTTATTTTATGTTTATTTGAATTTATACTCAGGGCTCAATAAATATTACCTATTATTTTTGGTAACATTATGAAGGAGATTGATACTAATTCTTGTACCATATCCCAAAATACATGATGGCTCAAATCTGCTAGAAGCTTACTCACATAAATTCTAGAATAGGTCTTTCTGATTAGCAAGTGGTTCTTTTTCATATAGTGATTCAGAGACCTAGGATTCTTTTATCTCATGGATCCACCACCTTTAATAAATGACTTGCAAGGTCATCAGATTCTGCTACTTCCACTAGGAAAGAAAAAATCTGAAGAAACCACTGTGGAAGATTTTATGGATCAGTCCTGGAAGGAGTGCATATGACTTCCTCTGATAATCCACTGGCAAGAACCCAGTCTCTCACTACACTTAATTCCATGAGAAGCTGAGAAATGTAGAAATAGGGAGAAATGTTTTGGTGAGTAGCTGGCTAGTCTCTACCACAAAAACCAAGTAACTCTTTCTTATTCTCTTCTAAAGATCTTATGTGATGTCAAGCTATATATTTACTTTTTAGAAAACATTTTTTATTAAATAAGCTCTACCCCTGGGGCTCAAACTCATGACCCAGAGATCAAGAGTTGTGTGCTCTACTGACTGAGCAGCTGGGTGCCCCTGTATATTCATTTCCAATCAATATTAACAGAATCAAATAATTTCTAGGTGCCATAGTTGCATATTTGGATGCAAGCTGAGAGGAGAGATGGTCTAAGCAAACTTTCTTTTTTGTCTTCCCTTGGTGATTTTCCAACACTTTGTTGCTGTCTTATCTGCTGTTCATCAGCTTCTGTCTCATGGTACTCCAGTTTGCATAGTCTATTGTGTGGAGACAAAATGATAATAAGAAAACAAAACTTGAGAAACAAACTAGGCATCAAGAGTTAGAAATGGGACCAGGGAGGGAGACAAACCATAAGAGACTCTTCATCTCAGGAAACACACTGAGGGTTGCTGGGGAGAGCGGGGGATAGTGCTGCTGGGTTATGGGGAAAAAAAGTAAAATAAAGTAAATATGAAAAAAAAGAGTTAGAAAGAAGACATGAATCAATACTGTGCTGGTAGAGGTATAAAGAGGGCAGGAGAAATGTCAGCTAAACAGGAAAAATGAGCATTTTGCAAGTACTGAGGGTAGAGACAACAAGGCTCCATATCTCATGACAATTATTAGAGCTCACGGTGCTTGTGGAAACTACCCCAGTGTCTCAGAGGCAGAGCTGGAATAGAGAGTTATTTTTGTAATGCCAAAAGCAAAAAAATGCACTAAAGGAAGGATGAACATATTTGGTAGTACTCTATTTCCTGGGGGATATTCTTATAGTACTTTCTACATTATGTGAACCAGCACAATTTGTAATTATATATATATTTTTAAATTATTTGTTTAATGCACATCTTTCCAACCAGACTGAAGACCATATGAGGGAAAGACCTTTATATTCATCACTGCTGAAAACACATGGTAGAAACTGCTTAATAAATACTTTTTTGAGTCAACGAATGGATGGATGGATGGATGGATGGATGGATGGATAGATGGATAGATGGCCATATTTTTACCTTAGTTCAACTAAAAATTGGGTGGCCTCCAGAAGATATCCTGCAATCTTAACAATTTCTTTCTATTTAAACTATTGCTTTTGTTTCCAAACTTTACTCTCCTATTTCCTTTCCCATATCTGATAATTTCTATTTAGTCCCCTTCATAAGCTTTTCTTTCTCTGTTCACCTCCTAAGTATTGAGTCTCCCAGAGTTTTGCTCCTAGGCCACTCTTCTTTTGTTCTATATATCTACCAGAGATGGTCTATTCCAACCTAGTCAGTTTCTTATTCATGGCTCTGATAACCCCATACAGCTACCCAAGACCTCAGCTTCAAATTTCAGATGATGTGAACTGCTGGGTGTCTTCATTTTGAGTGTCAAGTTCATCGTCATTAAAACCAAACTCATATCTTCTTGTGAACCTGCTTCAGTTTCTGTGCTTTCTATCTGCATTTTTATGTGTAGAAGTGTGTTGCCCCCCTGTGCAAATATCTATCATTAGCACTTAGCACATTCTATAAGGAGCTAACAACTTTTAGAACAGGGGCTATGTCTGATTTATCTTTGTGCTTCCAAGACTTAGCATAGTATATAACACAGAGCCGGTATTTGCTGAAATGAGTTCATATATGTAAATCATAATTACCCTTCCAGGTTCCTTAACTTGACCTCTAGAAGCTATATTTGATTTCTCTCTCTTGTGTGATTATAATAATCAACCACAAAATTCCATGGATTCTACCTTAAAAATGTCTCATAGTCCCCTCCTTTCCCATCATTCTTCTCTTGCCCAGAGTCCTTCACTCAAACTATTGTAATGGCTTCTTAGATGTTGTGATTAAATATGATTTCTTCTCACTAATACATCCTACAAAAGTTCCCTTCCTTCCCTCCAATCAACTGATGTTCATTGAGTGACTACTATTTTTAGATGCTGGAGATACAACAATGGACAAGACAGAACAATTTCCCAAGGAGTTTTCATTTTATTGGGAGAGACCTAAAATTAATCAGTAGTCAGAAATATATTATTTTCCCAGCATTGTTGAGATATAATTGACATGTAATATTGGATAAGTTTAAGGTATAGAGCGTGATGATCTGACATACAGATATATTGTGAAATGATTACCACAGAAAGTTAGTTATCACATCCTTCACCCCACCTCGTTACAAAATACTTTCTTGTTGTTAACTATAGATACTATGTTGACATTAGATCCCTAGAACTGACTCATCTTATAATTGGAAGTTCATACCATTTGACCACCCTTTTCCATTTCTCCCACCCTTCCACCCCTGGCAACCTTCTTTTTTATTTTTATTTTTATTTTTATTTTTATTTTTATTTTTATTATTTTTTTTT